>JBAMBO010001794.1:0-224968 GCA_037044535.1 Lordiphosa magnipectinata | reverse complement strand
AAATTATCTATTCTTTCTGATAATGCAAATGAAAATTTGAATTCCTCAGTCGAAGCAGATCATTCCTATGCTGTCAACTTGCAAATATTTCGAATGGAAGAGAACTTTAAAACAATTCTTCTGAATCATTCGAAGTTGAGCAGTTGCGTTAAGGAAAATGTACGTTTTTACGTTTTGAATTGTAAGACTCTTTTCGAGCGTGTTCATAGTTTAAACATGAGTCGATTCTTATCTTATATAGAATTAGATGATTTAGTTACATTGCAAGAGCATAATTGGCTGTAAAACTTCGTAGTTGACGCTGCTTTGACAACTATTCTTTTTGATCAAAATGATCCAAGACTGGAAAGTCTTCCCTGTCAGCTTGATCAATATGCCTTCAATAATGGGGAATTAATTAAAACTTCTTTGGAAAGTTGTTCAAGCATTTTAATTGTTCCTCATTGTTACAAAAATCACTTTTATATTTTATTCATAGATAAAATAAGATTAGAATTTGTGTTCTTAGATCCAAAGGGGATCAAGTCGCAGACTGCTCAAAATTTTATTGAATATTACAAAGAACTTTTGGACCGCATTAGTAAGATGAATTAATGACATGCCTCTTTCAAATTTACAATCCGCTCGATTATTTAGAAGAGGCATGTTTGAAAAACAATAAACTATGGCGATTCACTGATAGATGTATGTTTGCATTGCTGTAAAAATATAAGTCATGAGGTTAGATTGCAAGGCAATAACTGTGGACGATATATTTGCATTCAATGCACTACCAGTTCATATACAATTGCCAATAACAACCTTCTCTGTAAACTTTGCCAAGCTTGTTTACAATAGAGAAAGTGTCTTCTTGAAAAATTGGCTAAGCAAAGCATAAAATCAACGTGTTCAGACCAAATAACATAAGTACATAAAACTTTGTTGCGCTTGTGCCTGAGCCATTATTGCTTTACCGAAGGTTCTCTTTATTGAAAACATGTTCAGGTGAGAGCGAGACTGACGACATCTATGCTGCTAGCAGCCAGAAACTGTCTTTTCTCCAACTCATTGATTTTGTATCCTTGAAACTTCTTGAGCCATTATTGCTGCACCGAAGGTTCTCTTTATTGGAAACATGTTCAGGTGAGACCGGGACTGACGACATCTATGCTGCTCGCAGCCAGAAACTGTCATTACACCAACTCATTGTATCCTTGAAACTTCTTTCAAAAATGCAATCGGCCAGCTGCGCTCAAAACAAAAAAACCTATCGGAATGTATACTATTGATTAAATGCGTTTGCTAAGTAATACGTGGAATAGGCCTATTGGGGATACCACTTTAAAAAAAACGCGCCATGAACTCTACCTCTATGGTGGTGAGGAAAAGAGTTCCTAAAAAGATTGGATTTGATTGAAAAATGTATAATTCCATTCAACCAATTTACATGTCTATTTTTTTTTGCAAATTTTTTTTGCATGCTGGAATCAGCATGGACACGAGCTGGGTTCAAATAAGGTCATTTTTAAATTTTCAGCACGCGAAGTCTTTCGCAAGCGAGATTAACAATTTTCAAGAGCTCTGCATAATATTTTCGACTTTATAAATAGACGGACAGCTTCAGACGTTCCTAAACTCTGCGGAAGCTGGAGACGTTTCTGAACCAGAAGATCTCTGTATTGAAACGGAAGCTGCAGACGTCTTGAGGAGCGATAGTCTATCTCAAGAGCTGCTCTGCTGAGGCCGACATCACCCAGAGGCATTTTCGCCCATTGCGATGCCTAATAATGGATTCAAAGGGCGAATGGGGAAGAGAAGGGGAATTCTTGGGTTCCATGTTGTTAAAAACCACTCTTATATATTAAGCCAAATCTTAATTCAGAAATGCTATTTAGTGGAATTATCTTCTCGGTACAAAAGCGATTCCCAGACGACTGCAACTTGTTTATATATCGAATTCTATGCCGAGGCACCCGGTTGACTGTTCACAGACAGCAACACATTTTAAGCTCCCAAGAAAGATATATGAATTCAATTTAATTTTTAACTTGCGAATTTTTATTAAAATAACTTTATTATGCATAGTATAAACAAGGCAGGGCTTAAACAAAAAATATTTTTATACACAAATGGAGCATTTTGGAGGGGGAAAATGAATGTATAGAGTAGAAGTACAGCATAAAATGATCAGATAGGATGTTGGTGGCCAAGGCATAAACAAACATTTTACTGCCAATTTTTAAATTTATTTGGTTTTCAGTTACTTTTTTTTGCTGGAACCACAGATGCTTCGCACCCGACTTCTAAAGCCCTTTTTTTTTACTTACTACAAACATGCTGGTTTTGTATCAAATACAGCTGAATTTATCAAATGGCTTCTGATTGCTGCAATTTTTGTGATTTTCCGCCGCTCTTTTGTTTTTTGACTCGGGATACTCGTACTTAAATGTTGAAGTAGCTGGGAGTGCGCGCACAGAATAGTCTATTGATCATTTCGGAAAAGGAATCCTTTTAGTTTGTTCGGTTATGGGTTCTCAAGCTGCATGGTATGTGTGTTTAGCTATGGTAATTTATTGGAAGTGGACGACTGCGACTACGCTGACTACGCCAGCCATTTTATTAGGCTGTTGGCATAGGCCATGGGCTTGACATCGGGATGTGGCCGGAAGAGTAAAATGTGTAAGCATTATTATTGGAGCAGAGTGGGATTTTGGGGTGGCAGAAACTTACCACAGCCTCGAAAGATTTGAAATTTGGTTTCAGATTGTTGCCCTTTATGGTTATAAATGCGCCCATGTTGCTCATAGTATCACTGCAAATTGGTAAAATTCGAATAATTAGTGACGACCAATCGATTTAGCGCATTACTGCTCGTTAGCTTCTCACCAATAGTTCGGCGCAGAGAAGACAGTTATGTATTGACCATTGTGGGCCTCCTCATAGCCTCGTGACTGCGTATGATGTAGTCCAGATTGTTGAACTTGCAGAATGCTTCCGTCACATCCGGCCCAAATTGTATACCCACACCTCGCTTGGACGGCCACGTCCCATCCATTGCTGTGGATCAGACCATAACAGTTCGCACATTAATTCCTCCTCGGGTGGCTAGCAGTTTCGCTCTATGCTCCTTATGTTATCCAATGTCGCATTATCCGAGGAGAACAGGCCTCCGTGCTTGGACAGAATTTTTTGATTATTGCAGTGGCACAGCGGCAGCCAGTTGAATACCTGCGTGAATATATCGGCCATAGTGCTTCAATGTTTGGCTGTCACCTCGCCAGTGAATCCATACATTTGGTTTTATTTATTTATTTTTATTTATTATTTATTTATTTATTATTTATTTATTTATTAATTTATTTATTTATTAATTTAGCAGCTGCAACAAGAAAAAGAAGAATGTTATTATATATACATATAAATAAACGATAGGGTTTATAATTTACCTTTTTTTAACCGACTTTTAAGCTTCAGCTTTTCAGACGAAAAATCAGCTGAGTGATCAGGTCGTGTAAATGAGGCTTTAGCTCTTCTATGATAACACTGTGACACATTTTTGAACTCAAAAAAGTTGATTGAGTCGAGACTTAAAAATTCTGAAACGGTGTGATGCTGGTATAAAAACCTTCTCTGGGTTTGGTCTGATTAGCTGCAGTTTTCTTTTTATTGGACTTTAAATTTTTCAGCTTCAGAGTAGGACTAACGATTCCAAAACTCGTTTGTGAATTTTGCTTTTAAGTCTTTAAAAAAGTTGTTGCTCTTGGCTTGGCTGACAAAACATTTCTTTGTGGCAAATCAAATAAATAATATCTTCATACTCAAAATTTATAAAGTTGCTTTTCTTCAGATTTTGAACTTCATCTTCAATTTTCAATTTTGGACAATTCAATTCAAATTTGGACAAATAATACAGCACAAAGTTGTAGCTTAGACCAAAATAAACAAACCGTTAGAACGAACCAACTTCATTTAGTTACTCTTTCATATAGTTACAGGCTTAGAAGCACGTACAACTGTCATAAAAACTCGAAAAAACTAACATGTTCGGTAAAAAAGTAAAAATATTTAATTTTTATACCCTGTTCCCATTAAAAATGGGAAAAGGGGATCATGAAGTTGTGCAAATGTATGTAACAGCCAGAAGGAAGCTTCTCCGACCCTATAAAGTATATATATTCTTGATCAGCATCAACAGCCGAGTCGATATAGCCATGTCCGTCTGTCCGTCTGTCTGTATGAACGCGTCGATCTCAGAGACCATAAGAGATAGAGACACTAATTGGGCATGCACATAGGTGTATACCGTACCCAGTTCAAGTTTGTTTCAGATTTGGAAGTATTCCCCCCCCTCCCCCCTTAAACCGCAAAAAAAAAAGCCTGGTGGCTTAATATATACTATCCTAGGCCTTATATCTAACTACTCTCCAAAGGAAAATAAGATACGAGCAAAAACACAAAAGTTATTAACGTTTGTGTATGTGAGTGTGTTTGCATGTGTGTCTCAATTGAACAGGGTATTTTCTAGTCGGGAAACTCGACTACAGCGCTCTTACTTGTTTTTACTTACAGTTTTTAAGTTATGCTTTCTCACTATTTTCGTGATTTAATGCATAACAGTCGATATTTTTGACTGTGTCGGACAATGGGTACCAAAAATTTTAACTTTTCGAATTTTGGACTAAGGACCAATCGAATGAAGTTGGTATGTTCCAATCGTTTGTTCGTTTGTCCTGCATTGCTTAGTCAAATTCGTTACAGTTTTCAAGACAAAGTTGAAAAACAGTACAAGATGAGGGGATAACATGATGATTTTAAGACATTTTTGTAATTTTGAGTATAAAGATTTAACCTTTTTGACTTGCTACTTAAGAATGTTTTGTAAGCCAAGCCAAGAGCAACAACTTACTCTAAGACGTCAATGCGAAATTCCAAATAGTTTACGAGATATGGAGTTGCGAATCCCAATCAGAAGCTGAAAACTTTAAAGTGCAATAAAAAGAAAACGGTAGCTAACCAGACCAAACCGAGCGAAGATTTTTGTGCTACCAGCATACACTTTCCGCATTTTTTGGTCCTGACTCCATCATCTTTTTAGTGTCACACAGTGTAATTAATATCTTTTAAACTACAAAAGTCTCCATCTTTTTGAAAGCGCCGTAATTTAAGTTATGTTTAGGGAAATCAAATGTACATATATTCTTAGAACCTATATCATGGTGATTATCACTGACATACTTTTTTGAAAGTTATTAAATTTGGTGGGAGGTTCGAGATCTAATGTCCCCTTTTTTTCATTTATATCAAAAATGGTGAATGACCCATATCCCAGAATTGTGTAGGAAAATTGTCGAGAATATATCGTAGGAGAATTAATTTGATAGAGAATTACTTCTGATAGCGCCGCCAGGGTGTCGAAACTTTGGCAGGCATAGAGTATAACACAGTCGTGCTTAACCGACTATTTTCTTTGATTTTTGCTATGCTACGAGGGAAAATATTCGAGAACATTCGATTCAATATGTGCACAAACGTTGCTAAAATCAGCATAAGAACGGTTCTTCTCATTTAAAAACCATTTTTTGAGTACGCAAAAGCTTGTTTTGAGTTGATAATGTTCAGACTTCAAGATCATATTGCTCGCAGTTGGGAACAAAATTTAATTGATTTTGAATCGGGCTACAAGCGGATCCTCACATTCTGGGGAGGGCTTTCGAAATAGGGAGGGAGGGCGTAGAGCAATATTATTTACAAGCCCATACTCCATTGGATTAGAGACCCCAGGACTTGGTTCATTTAAGTCTTTCGGAAAATCAAAGAAACATTTTGGTCGGACTTGTCTGAGAATCGAGCCTAGCACCTTCGCACTCGAAGAACAACGTCAGGAATGGCGTGTTAGCGCATTGAGTTGATTTGTACTTATTTCAAGCACTACTAGGACATTTGTGATACAAAATTGTTGAGAAAGTTTTGAACTTATTTTGAGTTTAAGCAAAAAAAAAAAAAATAGTTTTTTATGAGGCGGTATCTATATATGTAGCGTCTTTGGTTTAAGACAAGCTGATCGTAGTTCTGAGATTCTTTATCATTTTCCCTCGCAGAAAGCAGTAAAAACCATTTTTACCAGTGGAACCAAGTGGGAGCCACAGTGCGCAAATCTTTTGAGTGTTTTCGTGTTTGGTCTGGCAAAAAAATTGTAAGAGCAAACATGGCAAATATTTAAAAAATAAAACTACGTGATGTAGCAGCAAGTTCAATCCAAATAAAGCACAAGACCAAGAATGCTAATAAACAAGCACTTAATTACAAATCAATTCATTTATATTTGTTCGCGAAGAAGAAGTCAAAGAAGTCAAAAGTATTTTTTATAACTTGTCGAGCTCTGAGGAACTTTCGACAACTTTCTTACAAGTCTTCTGGTAAAAAACTCCTACAGGGAAGTTTGACGAAAAACTCCTCTATTAGAAAGAAACACGGCCCAAAATCGTATCTTTTGAATTTCCACCTCGTCTTCACTTATCGAGTTCGAAGAATAATTCGTCAATGCTTTCATTAACGTTTTGGATTTTGTTGTACATATACATTGACATTAAATGAGTTTTTGCTAAAGGGAGATTTTTTAGCAACTTTCTTTTTGGTCACACTGTTTTTGGCAGCTCATCTATTTTCATGTAACATGTTACTGTCAAACAGGTTCAGTTTGGTCTAATGAATTTTATTATCAAAATTCATGTTCGGTTAAGAAAGTGCATCGTGCACTTCTTCCATTTTATCGTCAGCTTGAGCGATCTTCTGAGGCGGCTATTCGGAATCTTGTGACTAAATTTCGCACCAAATTTACATTATTGGACATTTGGACAACCACCAACACGCATACGTAGAGCGCGGACAGAGAAAAATATCGCAGCTGTATCCGCCAGAGTTGTTGATGACCGCGAATTATCGATTATCGATAAAGGATTTGGGTATAAAACCTTTTTATAGCATTGGACTGTACTTTTTTAAATATGACGAAGGCAGGAACGTTACTGTGAGTGGAGAGCGCTACCGTGCGATGATTACAAACTTTTTTTTGGCCCAACAAGTGTTGGACTTGACTGACATGTGGTTTCAACAAGACGGTGCCACATGCCGTACAGCACGCGAAACAAGGGCCCAATTGAGAGGCGAGTTCGGTGAACAGTTTATTTCACGCTTGGGGCCAGTCAATTGGCCGCCTAGATCGTGCAATTTACTGCCTCGAGACTATTTTTAGTGGGGCTATGTTAAGGCACATGTCTATAGCGAAAATCCCAACAGTTGACGCACTGGAAGCACAATATTAAAGAATTTATTCGTAGCATACCGGCCGACATGTTGGAGAGAGTATGCCAAAATTGGACCCAGCGAATGAACCATTTGAGGCGCAGCCGCGGTCAACATTTACATGAAATCATCTTTTAACATTGAGTTATATAGATCGTTCCATCGACTCAAAAAAAGACTTCATACATTTTTCTGAATTTTATGTATTTTTTATACTCTGTACCGAAGGTACACAGAGTATATTAAGTTTGTGCAAAAGTATGTAACAGGGAGAAGGAATCATTTCCGACCCTATAAAGTATATATATTCTTGATCAGCATCAACAGCCGAGTCGATATAGCCATGTCCGTCTGTCCGTCTGTCTGTCTGTCTGTCCGTCCGTCCGTATGAACGAAGGGAGCTCAGAGATGGTAAGAGATAGAGGTTTGACATGTATGGGACATATATTTCTTATACTTGCAGGCAGATCAAGTTTATTTTCAATTTTTGCCACGCCCCCTCGCGCCCCCGCAATTTGGAAAAAACGTCATATCTCCTACAGTTTTGATGATAGGAGGTTCGTACCTTTTAGAGATATCTAGTACTCAAAATTATTTATCGATTTGATGAAGGAATAATAAAGATCGGATGAACGATACTCAAGTTGTGAGCAAAAAACTGTCACTTAACTTGCGTTCAGCAGAAGCAATCTTAGTGAGAGAGAGAGAGAGAGAGACTTAGAGAGCGCACTGCGTTGTGTGTTAACTGGCCGTTTGACTCGTAACCAAATGCGAGCTGCGACATTAAGGGTGCAGAGTATGTTATAGTCGGGCTTGACCGACTTTCTTTCTTGTTTTTTTAATCAAATCCGAAAGCAGCTAAAATATAACCCTTTACTAAGATAAGTTTGTATCTACACTTTAAAAAAAAACGACTGGCAGCGTTCTTGGTCGATGGGGATAGAGTTTATATCGTTTGGTACTTAAAATTTCAAGTATGTTTTGTCCTGGATGTACTTCAACTAAGTACGAAACCACAAACGATTCTTGAGTCAAGAACTTTTCGAACTTACAGTAAGCCGAAATTTTAAGAAGAGCGCATTCTCAGTTCAATTGCACAATATCTTGGATCTATAAACTATTGGCCATCTATTGTTCAAGTTTTGACCAAAAGACAGTTTGCTGTCGCAGCGCAGCAGCAGCGCTGCTACTGCAGGTAGAGAGTATATTACAGTAGGGCTTGACCGACTGTCTTACTTGTTTGATAATCGAATCTCCTGGTTTCAACACTTTGACTATTGATTGAGGGTAGAGACCTTTGACCTCAGTCACGCACAGTTCATCCCAAAACAACAGTCCGCACCTACAGCGACAAGGAGCTAGCTTGCATCAAATTCATATTCCATCGGGCAGGGTGTGTCAACTTTTTTTGTTTCATTTTTAGATAGACCAGCAAATGGTTGCCATATGGTCTAGAAGTGCCTGACAATCCTGTTTGTTGTTGCTGCTGCTGCTGCTGTTGGTGTAGCTTGCTTTTGACACGGCAACATGACCGCAAATGAAGGAATACTTCCTCAATCTCACGCCCACATCCGCAGCGGGATGAGAATGGGCGCTGTCACTGACTTGTTATAGGGTTCATGCTTTGGACAGCTCATATTACAGACGTTTTCCCCAATATCCATAACTTGCAATTAAGATTCTGGCTACAAAAAGGTGTCAAAAGTTGACTTGCCCCATTAGACAAGATTTTAACAAGCAAACAAACAACGCAAACGAGCACCAGCAAATTTCTGATGCGTTGCTCCGCGAGATTTCGATCTTGAGCTGCCTTTCCCACATAGTGGTGTCCGACCTCAATTGAATTCCCTTGCGGTGTGACCATCCCTCTGGTACTTAGGCTTGTAATTTAGATTTATGCGCCCCTCTAGCGCACTCTCCCCCCCAGTCGCTGCTTTTATCTCTTCATCTTCTATCGAAATCTATCTATATGGCATGTCAAGCCGCATTTCGCGTTGATTGTGTTTGATTTATATGACAACAAGGCCTTTGACTTGCTCATGGGGGTGGTTGGCTGCGTGGAGAAACGTGTTAATCCCGTTGAAGCCAGGACTAGGTGATGCTGGTGACTTTCTGACTTTCTCAACGGATTTTAATTGAGCGCCAAAAACAGTAAACGACACCCACATAAATCAAGTGCCCAGTGTGTCAGTCAGTCAACCACATTGTCCAGCTGTCAATCATTTAGTTTGATGCGTAAAAAAGGAAATGACAATTTAACGGCAGCTATCACCCTTTTTAAGGACTGGCCAACTTCATTAGACTCAGCAGAGTCGAGGGGAAAGCGGGGGGAGGCCTCTTTTAATGAGCCGTCCTCACAGATTCTGCGTGGTGGGGGCAGTGGGTGGTAGCCACGTGACATGACAGTTGGAGATTTCTTTTCCCTCTTTTTTTTGTGCCGTGCCGTGCCGTGCTGTGCGTCAAGCTGAGCATCTTCCCTTGATGATTTTTGGGTTTGTTAGTGGGAAGTTGTTGAAATCTTGTGATGCATTAAAATTTGCAAGTTGTGACTTTGCTTTGTGCCGTCTCAGTGCGTGGGTTTGAGTGACAATTGTGTGTCAGTGGCACGTTTATCCAGCATTTAGGAGCTCTGCTGTCACACACACAACCGCACAAATTGTAGTCCCGCAATTAAAATGATGTAAAGAAAGTGTGGCCTTTCTCCAGCCAGCACCGACTTCTGTTAAGGCTAAAAGCCCACTTGCACATTCAATCAGCCTGTTTCAAAGCATTTCCCTTGCATGGCATTAGCTATGCTCATGTTATCCTTGATCCTATTTGCGCTTTTTCTTTTTTTTTTTTTTTTTTGCTTCTGCATTCAAGTGGAAGTGAAAATACAAAGTGGCATGTGGAAAGGTGTGAAGGTTGCCGCAAATGCAACGACAACAAAAAGGGCGGCGCGTAAAAGGCTGTTGCCTCGGGCCATTGCTGAGGCTATGGCGGGGAGTGGATTCCACAAGCAAACTGGGTAGTTGCAACAGCTTGCCAGCCATATTAATCGTACATGACAATATGTTGCCATTATGCGCCTAGTGAATGTGCCAGGACGTAGAAAGGAAGCTGCTATTTGAGTCCTCCAACACTTGACGAGGGCAACATTTTTGTGTCCAGCAACACTTGACGAAGGCAACATGTTGACATACTGAATTGTTGCCAATGACAACAACGACATGCTGCTGGCCTAGGACAACAAAAAGGAGCCCATAGAACGCTTTCCCGCTTTTATGCTAACTAAAGTCTACATTAAAAGATGAAAAATTCAAAAAGTTTTTCCAATTGCATTTTTGTCTTGCCTATCATGCTTCCTATACCCAAGTAAACTTGATAAAGGTACACACAAATAAAATCTTAATTCAACCGATATTGTGGGTCAGAAATGCGTCAACCAACAAAGTCGGTAAATCTAACCAAATTTTACAGTAAATCTAACCGAAAATATCGCTTAGAAATGCGCCAACCCTCAAAATTGATAATATTTATCGAAGTTTACAGTAACTTTTCTTACTGTGTACTTAGTAATTTTACCATAAAAATAGTAAGAGTTGTTACTCAACTGTAGAATAGTAATAGGTTCAATTTGATAAGAGTATCTCTTTAGAGAATTTTTACAACCGACTATTTAGGGATAAATGTATAATAAGTCTAAGGGCAGCTTAACGTTGAACTTTTTAGCGGGGCTCTAGGTCAATAAGTTATGATTTTGTTCATAACAATTCTAAAACAAGACACGCACAACATTACAAAGGAGGCTGGTTAATCGTATAGCTATTTCTTGAATCTCCACAATTCAATAATCTACGATCTTTGCCTAACTTCAATGAGCTGGCAGAGGCCAGAATTGCTATGACCACTTGGGAGTCCCGAAGGCAAACACATGTACGAAAAATTTCTTGAAAATCGCCTGAATGAGACCACTTTTAGTTCTCATTTCGTTTAAGTACAAATATAAATAAAAGGGCCAACTGAAATTTGCTTAATCAACAATTTTCACGGTTGGATTTACTTGCGGTAATCACCGTGCAGTAACAAAATTCATTCAAAAAGTTATACTTTATGTGCGGTAACATTTACTTGTGGGTACAGGCTACACGTCATTTCTTATGGCAAAGCTTCTGTAGTAACAGTAACTTATTAATACAACAAAATACATATGTGTAAAAATATTTGCAACAAATGAATGCTGCTTTCTATTGTTCATAGCTTGACCATCGATTATCCGCAAGAAAATGTTATTCAAATATTTAGTTCGTGCATTGTTTGACTAAATTGTTGGCATCTGCAATGAGTTGATTGTCTTCAAAAGCGCCCAAGAGTCGGCAAAAGAAAAGGGAAAGCCGTAAGCCAACCAATTGTTTTAATTACGAAAGGCATAAATTTGAAACAAAGCTGCTATCTGCTATCAGACACTGCCATACGTGTCAAAGACTTAACGCCTGCATAGAGTTCTGGAGGAAAATTCAATTAATTGTTGTATTATACTGAAAACATTTGCAGCTTGCAACGTAAACTAACCCGGATCGGATGACTATATCTTATAGCTGTCGTCGGTCGAAAAGTAGGCTTTTAGTGAAAAACACATATTTGGTTTCAAAGGAAGCGCATGAATCGCATGCGACAAAAACAGAAGTCGATTTCACGGCGAACAGTTCCAATACTGATTTCAGCGGAACCTGCAGGAGTATTTGAATGGAACTAATTTTAAAATATTATGCATTGATATATCTTAAAAATTATTTTTATTTGATTCAAAAATATTTAGTGGTTTATTTTTTATTTAGTTTTAATCCCAGTCGCATACGACATTTTGTTCCTCTCATGTTCCTTTCTTGTGCCTTCTTTTTTGACCATTTGTACCCTCAGAAAGATTTTAGATAGCAAAAGTAAAAGAAATCTATAGGCACTTTTATAAAAATAAGAGCAAAATTAATGTCCAAATTAGAATAATTGCCGCTAGCGCGGCTATTTCGAAATGAGTTATGAATAAATGTAAGAATGGCTTTTATTGGTTCAATTTGACGGTTTTCTTATGAAAATTTGATAAAATCTCTTTTAAATTTTTGGCTGCGGATGACATTTCTGTGGAAGTGCCCAAATATAAATTTGCTATGCTTTTTCATAATTGCACAAAGTTTGATAAAAAACCCAACAAGTTTGATGAAAATCTGTCAACTATATAGCATAGCTGCCATTGAAAAGATAGATCTGAAAAAAAGTCTTAGTTAGAAAACCTTTTTTGTTTTAAATGTTATCGATTGCTTAATTTATATTTATTTATATTATATGCTTTCACATAATTTTGATAAGTTTGATTCAAATCGGATAACTAAAGCATTTAGCTTCCATAGAAACGATCGGTGGAAAAATAGTTGTAGTGATAAAAACTATTTAGTTTTCAATGGCAACGTCGTTATAATTTCAGGTTATGAATATTATCTGTTTCCACACAATTTTGGCGAGTTTGATTAAAATCGGATGAATATAGCTGCCATATATGTATAGGTATTAATATAAGAGGAAATAAAAAGCTGTAAATTGACTAACAATAAAGTCCATGATGTGCTTTATAAATCATCTCGACAAAAAAATTAATTTTTATAAAACGCTTTCAAATGTCATTTGGATTGTTAATTAATATCGCACTTAGAAAATAATTTTTCTATATTTAAGAAAATCGCCTTAGAATCGAAATCGCCTTATAGTTTAGAAAAAATTCAAATAATTAAAAAAAATTTGTATGCACTTCAGAAAAGTTGCCTTAAAAATTTATTTTTTTCTTTCTATATTTTAGGGTGAACTTGCATTGTTGCCTTTTCTAATTTTTAGGGTAATTTCGACTTTGATTTTAGAAAATATTTAAATAAATATATATTTAAAATTTAGGGTAGTTATCCCCAAATTTAAGAAAATAAAACCTTATTTTAAGAAAGTTTTTCCAAAAGAATATTTAAAAAAAAAGAAAAGAAAATATGCTCCTATGGTGACTTGATCCCAGATTTTAACGCTCCGTCTTACTTAAGGCTAATAGTCGTGTGGGCCAAGGCGTCCGTCCGTGTGTTCAGCATTTGTCAGAGGTCCCGAGGACTTTGGCCCTTTTTTTATGGCGATTTTCTAAAAATTAGGACGAAAATGCCTTTTTTTATGGCGGGTTGTTTTCTGAGTGCAGAAAGCATTAAACATTTTTTAAAACAAATCGAAAAACAGTAAATATTAATTGCATATACAAGGACCATCTTTTATTATAATAAATGAGTTTGAAATGTTGAAAAAATTTAGACGACAGATAATTGGAAATATGCAATGGTTTATTACAATTTTCGTCGTATATTACCAAGACATTTTAAATTTCCTCTAATTTTTTGTGTTTACCTCTCAACTAAATACAATCTTGCTTATGTACTGAAGGTTATAATCCCGTTGCTTGACCAACAAGAACACTCATTTAAGCCACTGGCCAAGAATATAACTCAATTATGTGTGCAGTTATGGGGTTGAATAACCTTCGAGCATAAAAATAAACATCTATGGGTCACTTTGCTGTCAAATTAGTGCCTAGTTTCAGGCGCATAAATGGCCAAGCCAAAAGTTTTTATACGTAGGCATAAAAGATTTATGGAAATTATGCATGTGTTTTTGTTTATGTATTTGTACCCTGAGCCGGAGAAAGCGAGCCAGATTTATGAGAGGTTCTTATAAATCATCCACACATACATAAGCAATCATTGCCATTTTGAGTTGTCCATTAATTGGCTAAAAACGAAACAACAGACGAGCAGTTGCCAAAGGTCACTTCTCTTGCAACATGTTGCCAACTCAATTGCCCGCACGGGAGAGTGTCACACACGAATAACACTCAACAAAATATAAGAGTATGAGTCAAAGAGCAAGTGAGTGAGAGAGCGTGAGTATAAGAGCAAGAGAAAATACGGTTTTGCCGAGCATTAGTACGATTTCCCGAACTGAAGTATGCTATTCACGAGCGGGAGTGGGAGGTATTTTCGTTTATTTTGAAAATTGTTTTGCTTGCGCGATTGACTCAACGGCCATAAGCGAAAATTTGGATTTAAATCAGCTGAACAAATAGTTAAGCCATTTTTTGCCATGGCTAATATTAAATTCAGAATAATTTATTTATTTTTTCTGTGCTTAAGATTAAAACAATTTAAGCATTATTAAATTAACAAAACATTTAAGGATTTCAAGTTGAATACTGAAAATAACGAGAAAGCAAAGCTAACTTCGTTTGCCGAAGTTTTAATACACTAGAAAAAGTTTGCTTTAACGGTTAGCGATTTCGACCAAACTTTGCAGATCAGCTTAAAAACATATAATGTAGACAATGGTCGAGTTTAAGAGCGCTAATATTGAAAACAAAAAAGATTTTCTCACTAAAACCCATTTTCCGACCGAACATTTCTATGGCAGCTACAAGAAGCAGTCATCCGATCCGGTCGGTTCCGATATATTAGCAGCGTGCAGTAAAAGGAAGGCTCTGTCAGCTCGATAGCTTCAAAACTGTGGGACTAGTTTACGTAGAAACAGACAGACGGATAGAGGGACAGACAGACAGACAGACAGACGGACAGACGGACGGACAAAGCTCAATAGGCTCAGCTCGTCATGCTGCTCATGCTCATATATATACTTTATGTGGTCGGAGATGATTCCTTCTATGCGTTGCAAACTCCTGGGCAAAATTATAATACACTTTTCAAGTGAATAAAAAGAATTTTCGATCGGTTCTCTTTGATATGTGGTTTCTCAGTTAAGTTTCTAGTGCAGCGTTTGTCGCTTTCATGACAAGAAAAAAAAAGTGAGCGAAAAACTGTCGTGCACTTACTGTGCAGCCTTACAGGCTGCACACTGGTTAGAAAACCTTCGGTTCATCAATTATTATACCGTAAAGTATTTGAAGTATTGGAAAGCAATTTTTCTGTTATCTGGTCGGTCTTTTTAAATATTCTGGATAGATGTGTAGTCGTTTAGTTGCCAGCCAAATGGAGAGGACTGAAAAATTTGCTTGTGTTGTTGACCACGAAAGACTTCAGCTGATTTATAGCCTATTTCCACCAAAGAAATGAAACATCATTTCTTGAAATGACAAAAAATTAAGATTTTCTTCATATCATATCATTTCTTCCATACGATTTGCGTTTTCATTTTGCCCTTCATTTTAGTCATTTCTTAAAAATGATGGCATTCCCCAGGAAGAAATTTGGTATTTTTTAGAATAGTACTCGCTACGTTCTGGCACTACTCGTTACTCTCTGTAAACAGAAAGTGTCATCACCAATAAACTGTTGATGTGGATTTAAAAAGAAGGCGCAATTTTGTTTAAAATATAAATTAGTCAAAAAAAGTTGTGTATTTAACTTTCTGCTAATAATTCAGGGCGATAAAAATGCGTTCGCCCCGCGTAATTGCTTTCCTTACGGGTTTGACTTTTTTGGCTAAATATTCCAAAAAGTCCACGTGATTTTGAAAGTGGCGCCTGGTGTTTAAATCACCATTCTGCGGTTTTTGTCAACGTGGCATTGTGAATGTCAAAAAGATGACGATTTGTCAATGGAAGAAGAAAAATTTTAAGAAATGAAAATGATAAGAAATGATGCCAATGGAAATGGTCTATTACTTGATTTCTGTACTCACCGATTCACACATTCATTAGTTCCGCTCCAGTCTGTGTAAAAAATACAAGTGACTTCGGTCACCGGTGGCTATGGGCTGGCCGGCCCAGTTATATAGTTGATTTCGTTTGGACCGGTGGTAAAATAAAATTTATTTTATTCGAAATTGAGAAACGATTCGTTCGAAATCTTTTGCTTTAAATACTCCAGTTTCAACTCTCTGGAAGAGTGGGAGTGGCCACATTTAGTAACCTTTTCCAACCAAATTTGCTTAAAAGCAAATCTGATCTATCAATTAGATCTCTGATGAAAGCAAATGCCGTGTTCATCAGAATTTTATTACACAATTTGTTCATATTTTTTCCTGAAATAACGACTTGTTTCAGCATGTATTATGTATGTTTTTATCAGTTTCAGCTTCATAACAAATAAAAATGTACATAGCTTCATTTTTGTTAGATTTTAAGTTATGTGGACTTCCAAGCCTACAATCTGGTCTGTTTCGAGATGAATTTGGATGTTTTTATAAATGGGAATGGGAAATCTATCTATGGGTGATTCCATGAACAATCGGCCACTCAACATTTTATTTGCTCGAAATTATTTTTTTTCTAATTCTATGTTGTAGAATAGCATATACGTATTTTCAGCATTTTGCCGTAATATGCTTAATTCGCGGGAAAAAATGATTTGAAAATTTTGCTATTTAAAAAATGTAATTATTGTCAATCGCTTGCTATGCAAAGCCATTGGTAAAAAAAATATTATAAAAAATCTGTAAATTTACATTCGATCCCTACTACTTACACATAAAAATTGATTGAGTTTTTTGGTTACCAAATCGCGGAAATGAGTAATCAAAAATTAATTGCCGCGAAAGGAACGCTTTTTTTTCTTCATTTTTTTCTCAAAATTTGGTCTTGTGTCCAGGAATTTACTATATTAAGCTGTAAATGGTTCCAGACTTATGGACTTTTTTCTCAATTATTTAAATATATTTCCACTAACAATATCAAATTTACTTACAACAAAGAATACGAAAACAATTATTTCGAGCAAAAAAATGATTGAGTGGCCGATTTTTCATGGAATCACCCCCATACATCCCCCCCTATACATACATACATGAGAAACAGAAAACAAACAAAAAACAGAAAAATCATGCCAAACTGGAAACTTTTAATACAGAAAAATCAAAGCTTATTGAGCAACTGCGTAACGCCGCGTACGCACTCATTATGTTTCTTGTAATTCACGATCTACCACTCTTATTATTTGGCTACTTGGCCAATTTGTTACAAGCTTGCTGTCCAGATTCCATAATCGCAAAAGAAAACATTTACTTTACAAAATTTAATCGGCCTTGCAACCGATTGGCAAAATGTCATCAAAGCCGTATTAAGTATGGATCCCAGTCTTTTGGACTTACCATTCTTTTCCTTTATGCTCAAGAACTTCCACCTGATATCGAAAATCTTTGTCGAAATATCTAGTCATACTTTGCCTGGAGCCCCAATAGAGTCCTCCAATTAAAAGAGCTCCAAAAGTTGCCATGACAAGATGGCTATCATGGAAAAAATTATCTAATCATCTAATCAATGAGATGCACTCCAGTTATTCTTTTTGGCTGAGTGCTCAGAGGTTAACAACATTAAACCAAATGAGGCCAACTTAACGGCTAAACAAAATAGATAAAACGTATTTTAGTTGTAAAGCTATGTTTTAAGAACTATAAATGAACTTTATACCGAACACAACAGTTCGCGAGTTTTATGTGGAGTTAGTTTTCCAAATATTTAAGAGATTCGACTTTTCACGAGTAGACAGTAGACATTCAATCCCTTTTAATGATAGCGAGTGAACAAAATATTTACTGTGCAATTTCTTAGCCATTTCGACCTACCTTTATGACTCAGGTCCCGAAACAGATGCTGCAACTAACTTATCAGATAAAAAGGGAAAATGAACAAGACTTATTTTTGAATGAAGTGTCGAAAATAAATAATGGACTTTCTGCCCAAGGACTTCAAGAATTAGCTAATTTTGTAAGAAATATAATGTCAATGCCACATTTCTCTGCTTCAGCAGTTTAATTAAAACAAATCATAGAAATAAAATTGAATTTCCGTTTATGACTAACATAATGCTATGTAGAGAGCTTAGTTCGCATACAGGTTTTCATGTTAGATCAACAAATGACCTAAATGAAATTATTGATTGATTTATTTACTTCTATTATAACCGTGGCTCAGCGGTTAGTGTGTCGAAAATATTTCAAAATTTATAAAATTGAATAATGAGTTCAGATTATGCTGAAGATTTGAGAGGTGTCGGTTTAAAAATAGAATTTGTAAAAAATTCTTATATGAGTTAATGAGTTAATGAGAGGTGTTGATCAAACGGACCAAAAAATCGCGAAATTTGAAAAATTTTATAATAACACTAGTTTACAGCCAAAAAGACCCATTTCTACTGAAACTATTTTTAAGTGTAGTTTGGATTGGTGATCTCAAAAATCGATTTCAAAAATTTGTTCAATTTTTTATATATGAATTTGTTCTATTTTTGCGGTAGGTGCACTTACATAGTATGCCATATCTCAATTCTTACTGGTCATATGGAGTTAAGCAAGATACGAATCGAATGGCAATTGAATGGTCAATAATCGCACAAAACTCTATTTTCCAATTGGTTAAGTAGTTTGAATACTATAATACAAAATATTTCAACAAAATCGATGTTTTACTCGAAAACTCAATAAATTTCGATTCCAAACGCCGAGGAAATATATTAAAAAACTCAACAAAAATATTTTCTTTTTTTCTACTTAAGAACCGCACTTCTTCGAAGAAAATAAGATATCGATTAGCAAAATCTATGAATAAATACTGGAGTTGTGTGCAATTGAGTGCTGAAAAAAGTGGTGTTTTTGTGATTTTTTAAAATTAAATTTTCATTTGCTTCGACTTTTGTACTGTTCTGAAATTTTTTTTCTGATCTGGCTATTCGCCCACTTCAAATATTGACCAAAAGTCGAAGAAAATAGAAAAATAAATTTTCTAAACACTTAAAATACTCAAATTTTACTGTTAGTTCATTCACTTAAATTGATCCAGCTACAATATTTATTCATCGATTTTCTTCATCAATATCTTATTAATTTTGTAGAAGTGCGATTCTTAAATCAAAAGAATATAAATAATTTTTTTTGATTCTTTTTATATATATCCTGGGCGATTAAAAATGAAATTTCTTGCATTTTCGAGCAAAAAATTGATTTTTTTGAAATATTTTTGGTCATTGTATTCAACCTTCCAAACCGATTTGAAAGCAATGTTCTACGTTATTATTGATAATTTAATAACCTTTCGATTCATATCTTGCTCGACACCATCCGACGATTATGAATTAAGATATGGCATAAAATATAAGTGCACCTACCGAAAAAATAAAAAAAGTATTTAAAAAACGTTGAAATAAAAAAAATTTTGAAATCGATTTTAAAGATCACCCTTCCAAACTACACTTAAAAATAGTTTCAGTAGAAATGGGTCATTTAATTTTTTTTTTTGTAAACTAGTGTAATTTTAGATTAACACGAAGACGCGTAAATAGTCGGATGGTGAAGATCGAAGGGTCAAGAAATCGCCAATTTTGCTATATAAGGAATTTATATATTGCAATTGTCAAGTAAGCTTCACTTCTTCGTATTGTGTTTAGCAACGCATGCCAGGTACCCGCTCGTTGCTCTCTCTTTGAGCCCCTAATTTTCTCACTCAAACAACGGGGATTCCCCCGCCACCAAAACGTTTTCCACTCAAAACAGCCGAGGTGGTGGAAGGCAAACCTATATCTCGCTTCGGCTTTTGGCAGCAGCGGCAGCTGCGATTCTTGTTCAGTTCTTATCCGTATCTCGTGGCGTTTGGTTCGTCGTGCGGAGTGTCAGTTGAGCATTATTCTTTGCACGCATCGCTCAAAGAAGGCAGAAACTAACCAAAAAGTTGTCGACAAAAGTCGCTGGCAATTTATGTCTTCAATTAGACAAAGTGAGGGGAGACGAGTATCGAGTGCGTGTCTGCCCAAGTGTAGGAAAGGGGGCGTGTTCCCACCCACCAAGCAATCGCCTACAGCCTAGCCCGGTGCCGGTTCTTATTTTCGTGATACTCGTGTTATCTGCGAACAAAATACTCGAGCCAACAACCAGTGCAAAAAAATAAAATCAAATAAGATTTGAAATTTAGGGCAAAAGCGGCTTACGAGAATTGTTGCTGTACAAACAACAACAACCAAAAAAAAAGAAATTAAATTTACAAAAAAAAAAATAAATAAAAGCCAAATTGTGCAAAAATATCTTTTGTGCGTGGAAAATGTAAAGTGAATTGCCAAAACGAATAAAAAGAAAAACAGATAAACATTGAAAATAATTCATATGGAAATTCTGGCGCGTCATGCTGGCTCATTAACATTTCCAGTGGGAGTCGAGAGTTGCCGCTTCCCGATCCGAGAGATTCGCTCTTGTTGCGTGCGGCTCATCAATTAATTTGCTGCCAGAAGCAACAAAAGCGACTCAGTTTTCGCACTTTAAGCGTCAGAGGAAAAAACTAATTAACGACTCTGTGATACACTGTGCGGTTTCATTTGGCGAAAAAACCAACGAAATTGGTATTGCCGCCTCAGCGCCCCGAACAGTCGCGTGTCATCATAATTTATCACAATTGTCATCGTCCACTTGCAGTGGCCAAGTGAAAGTGCAGCAGCAGCCACACAGCATCCCCAAGATACAAATTCAAATTGTTTATGCAGACTTTTCCCATCTCTGGGTCAGTGCATTAGAACAATAAGTAGGAAAAGTTTTCTTCGTCTCTGCGGCTGTTGATAAAGGGAAAACATAAATTAAAGTTACCCGCTGCCACTGGCCAAGAACACGCAGAGGGAGTGAACGGGCGGATCCCTTAAAACTTCCACGTCGTCTTCTGTTGCTGTGCCATTCGGATTAGCAAAACAAAAAACTTGGGGTGAGTTGGTCTTTCTGATTTGTAGCCTTAAGCTAAAGCTTACAGCTTAAATGAGAAATGCAAGTTGTAGCCAAAACTTTACACAATTCGAACTGGGTTGTTTATGGGACACTTTTTTATGGGCCATTCTTTTGTGTATAGACTTGGCATATTAGGCAAGCAAATATGATTTGGAGCAACTTAATATTAGACAGGGGTTTCAACCCGCGTAATTCTATTGATTTAGGGTTTGAACCCTTGTTGAGGCATTTTTTTGTAAAAAAAAAGAGTTCATTCAGAAAGTCACCGAAGATTGGATAATTTGATCCGAAATCTTTGGTCGTAAACTTAAGCAGTTAATATTTATACCAGGGCTTAGTCCCGAAACGAATTTCGGTTCCGGTACGTCCCGAAATGAATGTTTCGGTTAAAGGTTCTACTTCGGTTTTCAACTAATATCGGTTTTCGGTTTCGATACGGTACCCGGATTTTTATTTCGTTATACCGGTACGTACCGGTATAAGTACTACCATTTTTTAATATTGGAAAAATTAAATTCTAAGATAAATCTAAATCATTTTCTCCCTGTGTTATAAAACGAATCAAAATTCAACACAAAATTAATGGTTTTACATTTAAAGTAAAATTAAATAGAATATTTCACATCTCGTATTTTTTTTTTTTAGTTAACATGTTAGAAATTTTGATTACATTATAGACACATATATATAATATTAATATATTATATATTTTTAGTTTTCGAACTTAACTTTGAATTTTATTCGTCCACGTCTTATTTTACTAATATATTCACTATAAATTTTCCGACAGAGAATGGGAGTTCCACGCTAACCTGCGTAGCTGGAACAGAAAGCACTATTTTTGAAATCTCATACAATTCTGGGAACTTTGTGGAAGATTCTGACCACCAGTTAAGCATGTTTTCATAGTTTCGAACACGTTTAAGTGCGAGAAAAGTCTTAATGGAATCCAGTAGCTGCTGGCCTCCGCTGGCTCTAATATGCGTACAATTTCGCCAACTGAGTCCCACACTTTCCGGTGCAGAAGACAGTCGTTATCTGCAGCCGCAAAACTGTAGCAAATGTTGAAAATGTCTTTCGCTGCAAATATTTTAGCATCCTGTCGGTTGAGCAACAACTCGTGACCAAATCAACGATGCGCTCTGCAAAGTTAAAAAAAACCGAAACTGTACCGGTACCAACGTTTCGGTTTCGTTCCGGTACTATCGGTTCCATTAATAACGGTAAACGGTTTTCGGTTCTCAAAAAAACATTTGTATAGGTTCCGGTTCCGGTTCAGGTACTTGATTTGTAACGGTTTATTTCGGTTAATGGTTTCCTTGCAAAGGGTATTATAATTTTGCCCAGAAGTTTGCAACGCATAGAAATATTCATTTCCGACCCCATAAACTATATATATTCTTTATCAGGGCGGCGAGCTGAGTCGATTGATATTTGTCCGTCCGTCTGTCCTTCTGTCTGCACAGAAAAAATTTTAGTCGGTTAAATCTACCCAGTTTTAAAGTCAATTTTACTGCGAAATATTGTTTCATGTAATTTGTTCTTGTTTTGTTTACTGAATTTTTGGTATAAATTACCCTTAAAAAAAAATTTTTTTTGTTTTTATGTTAGCGTCCTTAAACTCGTTGATTAATAATTTTATATGCTTTCAAATAGATTCGCAAAATTGGATCGAAATCGGATAACTATATCTTAAGGCTGTCATAGGGCCGATCGGTCGGAAATTGAGTCTTAGTGAGAAAAACCTTTTTGTTTTCAATTTTATCATTCTTAAACTCGGCGATTGTTAATTTGATATGTTAGTCAAAAAGATTCGCGAAAATTGGTCTAAATCAGATGTTTATCTGTCGGAAAATGGGTTCTAGTTAGAAAAATGTTTGAGTTTTATGTAAGCGTTCTTAAACTGTGACATTTCAAAAATAACATTTGCAAGGGTATAAAAACTTCGGCACAGACGAAGTTAGCTTGGCCTTCTCGTTTTATTATATTATTTTAAAGAAGTCAATGAATAGTTTCCCGGATAATTCTTTTATGGACTCTTAAGGTCCATTTTCTCATTTATTAAAAAAACGTATTAATACTAGAATTATTAGTATCTAGATACTAGGAACTAGATTTGTCAACCCAATGTTATGAAATGTATAGTCACTTAAGCTGTGTGTCCCATTCGTGTGGGATTGGGAGAAGCTCTTTAATAGCTTTCGGTCATTTTGAATTCCGCACATTACCATTATCATTAAACCCTTATTTTTAATGCTTCTTATCGGTTCCTTTAAATTAGAGAGAATGAATTGATATTCCTTGAAATCTTTATAAGAAATGCGCAATACAAAATTTTGGAGGACTTTTCCGTCAAAGATCCTTGTAAGCGGACCTGAAGACGCATCCTTGCCACAGTTGAAGATGCTTTTGCTATTAGCAGGAGACAGGTCTGTAATCGAATGATTCAATTTTGAATCATTCCTGAGAATCATTAAGGCATCGAATTGACATACTTTGAAATAATTCAATTTTTCAAAAATCAGATTTGAATTGATTTGAATTTAATTCACTTACAAAAAAAAAGAATTGAATTGATTTTGTTTCAATTCAAGTGAATTAGAATATTTGTATGTTCATTCATTTGATTTAAAACAGAATTGACTTAACTTAAAAAGCATGTTTTGTTTTTATTATGAGAAGATTTTATACCCTTTACTCGCAGAATAGAAAGTGTATAATAATTTCGGGCAAATGCATGTACATAACAGACAGAAGGAAGCAAACTAGACCAAATAGAGTACTATCATTTTATTAAATACAATACTAGTTTTAGTTCGCTATATTTATCTTTATAAGTCGTTAACTTTTAATAGCAGAAGCTTTTTAAAATTCTCGTCTCCCAGACATCCACATTTGGATACGTTCAAAATTGAAGCGTAGGAAAACAGCCTCTCTGCTGCAGCTGACGATGGCAGTGGTGTATTAAATTTTAAAAAAGTCCTCTTAATTTGTGGATACTTATTCAGCATATCTAACGACTTTTTCCGAGTCACCTGTTACAATAATATCTTTAAAATTTGTTTTTAAAGATTCAAATGTGGAATCAAGGAGCTTCATTGCGGATGGCCTGCTCATTATTTTTAAACTGGGATTTGCAAAGTTGATCAACTTATTAAACGAAGTTGATTCCACAATAGATATGGGCTGCATATTATTTGCAATATGCGCAAGCACAAGTTTATCAAATTGGCTTTGTTTTGTTTGTGCTAATTTCGCTTCCTGTCTTATAGCCTCGTACTCCTTGTATTTCTCATTATGTTGCGTTCGTAAATGGCGAAGAAAATTTGAAGTAACGCTTATCGTTCCGGACAACACCTTTCCACAAATGTTGCATTGTTATAATGTTATATGTTATAGGTTATAATATATATTCAGGGGTGCTTAACCCTGCGTACGCCACACATTATGAATGTATGTATGTCTAAGTATGTATAATGTACTGTAAAATAGGTTTTAAACAGCAGATTCTGGGAAGGTATAGTGCCTTCATTTTCAATCGATTTAGCTTTGCAGCTCTTAGAGGTGGATGGCCCATAATCTTCATTGTTGTCTTCTTGCGAAGTATTACCTTCTCTTTGCACTGTTTTATATTAAATCTATATTTTTCGCCTTGATATTTAATTGCCTACACCTTGACAAAATGAGTGAAGTAGCAGAGTTAAGTCAATTCTGTTTTAAATCAAATGAATGAACATACAAATTTTCTAATTTACTTGAACTGAAACAAAATCAATTCAATTCGTTTTTTTTGGAAGTGAATTAAATCAAAATCAATTCAATTCTGATTTCGAAAAAATTGAATTAATTCAAATTTTGGATAATTCATTGTGAATTGAAAATAAAAATTAATCAATCTTTTACAGCCCTGGCAGGAGACTTCTCAAACCGTTTGCCCAAAGAAATTTATCTTTAGTCGGAAGAGTATTTAATTACCGGCCCTGCAGCGCTCAACGAGCTTTAGAAAACACTATTTTTTCAGCACGATTTCGCCAGATTCGCAACTGAAATGTTAATGTTAGCAAGGATGCTTTTTTCTTTTTACCGATAACATCACACAAACAATACAATTTATGTTGGGAAGTTGTAGCTGAAATCACTGACGATGTCAACTATTGCGCTAAGGGAACAAAAAATACATAATTTTTGTATTATTGTGACGACCCAAAAGTTGAGGTCGCCACAATCGAAGTCTCCTTTACGTTAAATTTTCTTATTTGTTAAGATAGTCAAATTCATTTGTTGAAATAGGCACTGGAGCCCAAAACCACGTAATCTTATCTATTCATTTAAGTTAGGTAGTGTCATCGCGGCAAAGGCAATGCCCAGGTCACCACGGCACAATCAAGGGAACGCACGCACACACGTGAACCACATTGGCAACCGCGCCGCCCTCTAGCTCATACACACGCGCACCGTCCAGACAACCAGCGGAGTCCGCGGGGTGCTCCATTAGGACTTCCTGTACGGTGCGTGATTTTAAAATTGTTTCAACTTTAATTTGATAAAACATTTTGAATTCAAGCGGCTGACAAATCAGTATGACCCCACCGTTTGACTGCCGTTTTGGGTATTTTTTAGGGTATTTTAAAACTTTGTGGTCTCACTATAGCTTACAATCCACTGAACATAAATAATAATTTTTGACATAAATTTTTAATTGTTCTGGAAATGGGCCTTTACCTCTAAATGCAATCTTATCTGCCATAATGCCAACAGCTTTTTTTTCGGTGTCCCTTTCCAGGAATATTGGGAAGCGACGTGGTTATTTAGAATTTTGCGCCATATTAAGCGATTAAACTTTGATTCCTCCTTGCTTGAAAATTTCATTTTCCTAAAAATTGTTTGATATAAATTTAAATTACGGTACATTTGCAAAATTATTTGATTTTATATTAAAGAATATATATTAGAGTAACTAAAAATGTTGATGCGCTATGGCCATTTTATTTTTTAAGGCCTGTATCCAGCACTGCGGAAAATTCCTGCCAGGAATTTGCTAGTTATTTCTTGTGTGAGTGGAACATAACTAAAACAGGGTGACCATCCACCAAAATGGTGCATGGTCACTCTGATCACTCAGCTGTTAAGCACTCAATTATTTGAATTTAAATAAATTTAAAAAAAAATATAGTTTCCTGAGGAAGTAGGTGCTACTTTATACTAGGGGATGAACAGCCGATGGCTAAGAATGACACTTTGCAGTGTGGCCCGGGTGGCGCACAATTATGTGTACAACTTTATAATGTCATTCCAATCTCCAAAGTAGTATGACATCTCGGTTGGCCGCCAATCAAATGAAGTCTTTCATGGTCGGATACAAGATTGCCTAAATACATTTGCATTAATATTAAGGATTTTGTCAACTCAGTGGCCGGATCAGTACCTTGGCTTTGGTCTATGGCCAAACCGCTGGAACATAGCCGTTAATCGTTCAAAGAGTCAACATGATCGCTATGAGATCCCGAAAAGTGGCTCGAGTGCGATTCCTTGGACCAAAAGGATACCGCGGTTAAATACCTTGGCGTATCTCTGGACCGCCGCTTGACCAGTCTATGTGTCTCAGCAGTCTTGCAGCTATGACATTGAAGCTCAATTGGCTTCTCAAGCTTCGTAGTGGTGTATCTGGGGGATCCCTTTATGGGGTACGGCATGCTCCACTACCCTCAAGAACCTAGAATCTTCTATGTTAGGTCCCTGGTATGAGAGGCATTCAACTATATACCGCGATTTGGACGCTTTACCATTAGGCGCCCCAAATTAATATGCACACCAGCAGGTTTGTTTGTTTGTTTGGTTATTATTATGTATCATGACCGACTGGGGGCCCACTCCCATAGACTTGCCTCTGATCTGGCGACAGACAGGCTCAGAAGTCGTCTCAACCTACGACATCCTATCGACCTTTATGTCCATGGAGGGCATCTGTCGGGCCGCCTCAGCAATTTGGCAGTGTCCCCTTGGCACCATCCCCTACCAATCCTTGCACACTGCTGGTTCCCCAGCAAGATGACAGCTCATAACAAAAACCAAAAAGCATTCCCCCCAAATTTTCGCTCATCACGTCCATAATAATTGTAACCAATATATTCCTGAGCTGTGTATCAGCTGTTCTCTCGATCCACACGCGCTATCGATAGGCCAACTATCGATAAGAAAGTGTGGGCTTCGTTCATGTTGCTGGATACTCAAGCAACGAAAAGGTAAACTACAAATTCCAGGCACAGTTTTTATACTCTGTACCGAAGGTACATAGAGTATATTAAGTTTGTGCAAAAGTATGTAACAGGGAGAAGGAATCATTTCCGACCCTATAAAGTATATATATTCTTGATCAGCATCAACAGCCGAGTCGATATAGCCATGTCCGTCTGTCCGTCTGTCTGTCTGTCTGTCTGTCTGTCCGTCCGTCCGTATGAACGAAGAGATCTCAGAGATGGTAAGAGATAGAGGTTTGACATGTATGGGACATATATTTCTTATACTTGCAAGCAGATCAAGTTTATTTTCAATTTTTGCCTCGCCCCCTCCCGCCCCCGCAATTTGGAAAAAACGTCATATCTCCTACAGTTTTGAAGATAGATCGTTCGTACTTTCTAGAGATACCTTGAAAACAAAATTATTTATTGCTTTGCTCAAGGAATTATAAAGATCGGATGAACGATACTCAAGTTGTGAGCAAAAAACGGTCAGTTAACACACCCCACCCACCCCACCCATCACCGCAGCATTCTATTGAACGGCAATCTTAGTGTGAGAGAGAGAGAGAGAGAGAGAGAGAGAGAGAGTGAAACTAAGAGATGAGCGCGTATAACTCGTGAGCAAATGCGAGCTGCGACGTTAAGGGTACAGAGTATGTTACAGTCGGGCTTGACCGACTTTCTTTCTTGTTTTTATATGAAGTTTGCCAGGAATTTACCCGGAAACCCGGCTTTAGCAAAAAAAATAGAGGAAAGCTAACTTCGGCTCGACCGAAGTTTATATACCCTTGTAGCTTGTCTAATTTATATAAATTAAGGAATTAAATTATATTCGTCGAGCATTCTAAGCTGAGTTATTTCCCAAACTCGATATATTCATCCGATTTTGACTGAACTCCCCAAAGTTGTGTGAAAACTGATAATATTCACAAGTGGAAGGTATAAAGACGCTACCATTGAGAAGAAAAAATTTTTCCTCACTAGAACTACTTTTCGACCGATAGTTCCTATGGCAGCTATAGTCCATAGTTATCCGATTTGGATCATACTTGGCAAAATTGTGTGGTAGCATATAATATTGATCAGTAACAAGTTTGGAGCGATAGCATTAAAAACAAAAAAGTTTTTTATACTAAGACTTTTTTTCAGAAATATCTTTTGTATGGTAGCTATACTATATAGTTGGTCGGTTTTCATAAAACTTGGTGGAATTGTGTAAAAGCATAGAAAACTTAGAAATACGAGGGTTGGGGACATTTGCTTCGAAGACAAAAAAGTTTTTCTCACTAAAACTTCTTTTTCGACCGTTCGTTCCTATGGCAGCTATATGATATAGTAATCCGATCCGGCCGATTCCGACAAATGTGTAGCGGATTTGTACCAAAAGGCTTCGTGCAAAGTTTGGTTAAGATAGCTTTAAAACTGACGGAGAAGATGGCATAGAAACAGACGGACAGACGGACGGTCAGACGGACATGGCTATATCAACTCAGCTCGTCATGCTGATCAAGAATATATATACTTTATGTGGTCGGAGATGCTTCCTTCTATGAGTAACAAACATCTCGACAATTTTAATATACCCTCTACAAGGGAATAAAAACTGTTCATACAATTTTTAGAAGATAAAAGTTATTTTATAGAAAACGAAAGCCAACTAAAGTTCACCCAAGCCCAATTACTTACTAATTTCTCGCTTAGTTCAGGTGATTTCTTCACATCATCTTCATGCAGTGCTCTTTTCGACTCCCTTTTCACTCCTGCTTCGGAGTGCTCCGGAAACGCTCCTTCGAGGTGCCGTTTTGGGAGTCCCTTTTTACTCCTACTTCGGAGAGCTCCGCATATGGCTGACTGCGTCTGTTGACATCCGCGCAGTAGCCCACAAACACTCACGCACTCAGTGCACTTGCGCGCCAAACGCGAAGCCAAGGGTACAGCGGCGGCAACAACCTAACGGTACCCATCAATAGATAAGAGGGATGAGAGCGCACCCACACACATCTACGTACTTTACCAACCCTACGTGTACCAACACACACACACACACCGTGGCGTAAAAAGAAAGAGAGAGAAAGAGAGAGGCGGGTACATATCGGCCGAGCATCGGCATCAAAAGAGCAGCGGAAAAAAGTTAACAGGTGTGTGGTGTGAACGGTTAAGGATAACAGGGCCAGAGAATGCCAACGTTGCCGTAGGTCGGGTATAAGGCGAGTTGCTCGCCAAAATTCTGGACAGTCGATCTTTGGTACAGCAAGCGAGCAGTCGGAAGTGAAGTGAGCGCATAATAAATTCGTACGACGTGGATACCGGTAGCTAAAAGCAAGAAAAGACTTTGTGTTCCACATTAGATTATGGCTGGTGCAGTTAAGTCGGTTAATGAAAACAAAAAATTGCAACTAAAATTTTGAATTCAACAAGAATATCGTGCGTGGTATGCAATTATTTTTGGTACATTTTCAGTGTCGTAACAGAACACAATGGTGAGTCCGTTGATTGTAGAGATCCCCTGAGAGTCTTTAGGTCGTTTTCTAGACTCGTTGGGCACTAGCCCCGTGGTCTGTCCCACCCTTGAGAATCTTAAGGCCTTTATTACGACACGTGAGGCACTTTGTGATTTGGGGTATTAGTGAGACACGTTGGGTACTAACCACTTGTTCTGTCCCTTCCTTGATCGTCTTTAGGGCAGGCTAGGGTCACGCTGGGTACTAACCGCGTACTCTGTCCCGAACCTTTAGGCTAATAGTAAGACACTTTGGGTATTAACCGCGTGTCCTGTCCCATTCTTGAGTTTCGCCAGGCAGTCAGCTAGTCGCGTCGGGCACTAACCAAGTGTTAGGCCATATCCTCGATATCGTTGAGCTAGGAATCAGTCATACTGGACACTAACCGTGTGTTCAGTTAGTCAAAGTGTTCTAAGCAGTAGTAGGGTCCCCTTCCTTAGTAGTCCGTAGGCCGGAATATATTGTAGTGGCGTGAAATTGATGGTAGAGGATTTTTAGAAGAAGACCCATTCCCAATTCCCAATAAATTTCTTCTAATTGACGTTGGCCAGGCTGAGTTAAAACCCCAGCTGGAAAACTTCGTTACATTATGTAGTTATTTTTTTTGTGGTCTTTTTGTTTATTTTGAAAAAAATTTTTTGATTGCCGTGTTTGTTCTGACAATTTGCTTGCAAAAGCAAACTCGCAAATACTCAAACAAAATTGGCCGAGGGTGTTCCCACTTGGTCCCACTAGGCAAATATTTGCTTTAAAGCAAAGGCTACTTGGCTAATGTTTGCGCGCAACATGGTGGTGTTCCGATTTTAGGCAAACAAAATTTTAGTTTTTTAAAAGTTAAGGTCTTATTTGTGCTCGCTTGCTAAAGATTTCGGAAACTCTTGTTTATGACAGTTTTCTTTCTCCTTAGAAATTTGATTGTAAAATTTTTTTGTTACCATTTGGGTTGTCGTTTATTTAAGAACATCTCACAAATGGATGTTAAATTTTATCTGTATACGTGCAAATGTTGCCTAACTTAATGCTGAAGTGCTAGTGAACTCTTAAAAGTAAGCTTGAATTGTGTACAATTTTCCATTATGGTTTATTAAACTCTCAATTGAATCGATGTCTGTATACCTCACTGTCTGCTTTGGTCAAACCAAATATCTTCCACCCCCCCACCGCAATACTATAAACTCATATAAAAGCGACCGCCGCAGGATTTTTGCAAAGCCAGCTCTATGAACCAGCCAGAGCTCCTACATGTCCAGAGCCGTCGTCTATTAAAGCAAATAGAAATCCAGCCAAATACACACAATGCTAATTTCGCTTCCTTTCTTATAGCCTCGAACTCCTTGTATTTGTCATTAAGTTGCGTTCGTAAATGGCGAAGAAAATTTGAAGTAACGCTTATCGTTCCGGACAACACCTTTCCACAAATGTTGCATTTCGCTGAAATTTTCAATTTTGCATCCGGTGTTTTCAATTCTGATTCATTAGTCTATTTAGATATTGAATTAAGGTTATAATATAATATATATTCGGGGGTGCTTAACCCTGCGTACGCCACACATTATGAATGTATGTATGTATAAGTAAAATAGGTTTTAAACAGCAGATTCAGGGAAGGTATAGTGCCTTCATTTTCAATCGATTTAGCTTTGCAGCTCTTAGAGGTGGATGGCCCATCATTTTCATTATTGTCTTCTTGCGAAGTATTACCTTTCTTTAGCTCAGACATTTTGCACTGTTTTATTATATGATATATAACTATATTTTTCGCCTTGATATTTAATTGCCTACACCTTGACAAAATGAGTGAAGTAGCAGAGTTAAGTCAATTCTGTTTTAAATCAAATTAATGAACATAAAAATGTTCTAATTCACTTGAATTGAAACAAAATCAATTCAATTGTTTTTTTTTGGGAAATGAATTAAATCAAAATCAATTCAATTCTGATTTTGGAAAAAATTGAATTAATTCAAATATTGGATAATTCATTGTGAATTAAAAATAAAAATTAATCATTCTTTTACAGCCCTGGCAGGAGACTTCTCAAACCGTTTGCCCACAGAAATTTATCTTTAGTCGGAAGAGTATTTAATTACCGGCCTTGCAGCGCTCAACGAGCTTTAGAAAACACTATTTTTTCAGCACGATTTCGCCAGATTCGCAACTGAAATGTTTATGTTAGCAAGGATGTTTTTTTCTTTTTACCGATAACATCACACAAACAATACAATTTATGTTGGGAAGTTGTAGCTGAAATCACTGACGATGTCAACTATTGCGCTAAGGGAACAAAAAATACATCATTTTTGTATTATTGTGACGACCCAAAAGTTGAGGTCGCCACAATCGAAGTCTCCTTTACGTTAAATTTTCTTATTTGTTAAGATAGTCAAATTCATTTGTTGAAATAGGCACTGGAGCCCAAAACCACGTAATCTTATCTATTCATTTAAGTTAGGTAGTGTAATCGCGGCAAAGGCGATGCCCAGGTCACCACGGCTCAATCAAGGGAACGCACGCACACACGTGAACCACATTGGCAACCGCGCCGCCCTCTAGCTCATACACACGCGCACCGTCCAGACAACCAGCGGAGTCCGCTGGTCCATTAGGACTTCCTGTACGGTGCGCTGAGCCTCCTACGGAGGCTCCGAAAAGTGTCCCAAAAAGGACATTTTCAATATATATGAAAAAAGTGTGCCTAAAGGACTCCTCAAATGAGTGATTTCGGCGTCCCAGAATGCTCACTTAGATAACCCGTAAAGTATATTTTTTTTAAATTTTTTGTTATTATAGAACTAAGAAAAATGGTTTACATAATATTTAGAACAAAAAGAAAATGATGTTTGGAACCACTTTGCGTTCGCTCGATTAAACTCTTTGTCAGAGCGAACCAATTTTCTGTAAAATGCGCCTGAAAAATACGAATGTTAGTCAAAAGTATGTTTTTGTGCTTTACTGTTTAAGGCCTGTTTCCAGAACGCACGAAAATAAATTTTTATGTTGAACTTCATATAAAAAAAACAGCTGATGAGCCATTTATTTAGTCTCATTTATTTTGTTGACTTCCAGAAGAGAAACTAAATAATCATGGCGTGCTAAATAATGAGATGCAACCAAAATGTAAAAAAAATGATAAATATATTAGCACATAGATTAGCACTTTTTTTCATTAGTTTGCCATATTTTTTAATTTTAAGTGCCGAAGTCGCGCACACTTGTGGTTGTACATCATATGACTTTGAAAGCTGTGAGGTGATTTTAAAATTGTTTCAACTTTAATTTGATAACACATTTTGAATTCAAGCGGCTGACAAATCAGTATGACTCCACCGTTTGACTGTCGTTTTGGGTATTTTTTAGGGTTTTTTAAGACTTTTTGTGGTCCCACTATAGCTTACAATCCACTGAACATAAATAACTGGCAATTTCGTGACATAAATTTTTATTTGTTCTGGAAATAGGCCTATATTGGGAAGCGACGTTGTTATTTAGAGTTTTGCGCCATATTAAGCGATTAAACTTTGATTCCTCCTTGCTTGAAAATTTCATTTTCCTAAAAATTGTTTGATATAAATTTAAATTACGGTACATTAGCAAATTTATTTGATTTTATATTAAAGAATATATATTAGAGTAACTAAAAATTTTAATGCGCTATGGCCATTTTATTTTTTAGCAAATAAACTGTTCATACAATTTTTAGAAGATAAATGTTATTTTATAGAAAACGAAAGCAAACTAATATTCACCCAAGCCCAATTACTTACTAATTTCTCGCTTAGTTCAGGTGATTTCTTCACATTATCTTCATGCAGTGCTCTTTTCGACTCCCTTTTCACTCCTGCTTCGGAGTGCTCCGGAAACGCTCCTTCGAGGTGCTGCTTTGGGAGTCCCTTTTTACTCCTACTTCGGAGAGCTCCGCATATGGCTGACTGCGTCTGTTGACATCCGCGCAGTAGCCCACAAACACTCACGCACTCAGTGCACTTGCGCGCCAAACGCGAAGCCAAGGGTACAGCGGCGGCAACAACCTAACGGTACCCATCAATAGATAAGAGGGATGAGAGCGCACCCACACACATCTACGTACTTTACCAACCCTACGTGTACCAACACACACACACACACCGTGGCGTAAAAAGAAAGAGAGAGAAAGAGAGAGGCGGGTACATATCGGCCGAGCATCGGCATCAAAAGAGCAGCGGAAAAAAGTTAACAGGTGTGTGGTGTGAACGGTTAAGGATAACAGGGCCAGAGAATGCCAACGTTGCCGTAGGTCAGGTATAAGGCGAGTTGCTCGCCAAAATTCTGGACAGTCGATCTTTGGTACAGCAAGCGAGCAGTCGGAAGTGAAGTGAGCGCATAATAAATTCGTACGACGTGGATACCGGTAGCTAAAAGCAAGAAAAGACTTTGTGTTCCACATTAGATTATGGCTGGTGCAGTTAAGTCGGTTAATGAAAACAAAAAATTGCAACTAAAATTTTGAATTCAAAAAGAATATCGTGCGTGGTATGCAATTATTTTTGGTAGTTTCAATGTCGTAACAGAAGACAAAGGTGAGTCCGTTGATTGTAGAGATCCCCTGAAAGTCTTTAGGTCGTTTTCTAAACGCGTTGGGCACTAGCCCCGTGGTCTGTCCCACCCTTGAGAATCTTTAGGCCTTTAGTACGACACGTGAGTCACTTTGTGATTTGGGGTATTAGTGAGACACGCTGGGTACTAACCACTTGTTCTGTCCCTTCCTTGATCGTCTTTAGGGCAGGCTAGGGTCACGCTGGGTACTAAACGCGTACTCTGTCCCGAACCTTTAGGCTAATAGTAAGACACTTTGGGTATTAACCGCGTGTCCTGTCCCATTCTTGAGTTTCGCCAGGCAGTCAGCTAGTCGCGTCGGGCACTAACCAAGTGTTAGGCCATATCCTCGATATCGTTGAGCTAGGAATCAGTCATACTGGACACTAACCGTGTGTTCAGTTAGTCAAAGTGTTCTAAGCAGTAGTAGGGTCCCCTTCCTTAGTAGTCCGTAGGCCGGAATATATTGTAGTGGCGTGAAATTGATGGTAGAGGATTTTTAGAAGAAGACCAATTCTCCTATCGCCCTATCATTCCCAATAAATTTCTTGTGATTGACCTTGGCCAGGCTGAGTTAAAACCCCGGCTGGAAAACTTCGTTACATTATGTAGTTATTTTTTTGTTGTCTTTTTTTTTTTAATATTGCCGTGTTCGTTCTGACAATTTGCTTGCAAGAGCAAACTCGTATATTCGCCCACTTGGTCCCACTAGGCAAATATTTGCTTTAAAGCAAAGGCTACTTGGCTAATGTTTGCGCGCAACATGGTTGTGTTCCGATTTTAAGAAACAAAATTTCAGTTTTTTAAAAGTTAAAGTCTTATTTGTGCTCGTTTGCTAAAGATTTCGGAAACTCTTGTTTATGACAGTTTTCTTTCTCTTTAGAAATTCGATTGTATAATTTTTTTGGTACCATTTGGGTTGTCGTTTATTTAAGAACCTCTCACAAATGGATGTTAAATTTTAGCTGTATACGTGCAAATGTTGCCTAACTTAATGCTGAAGTGCTAGTGAACTCTTAAAAGTAAGCTTGAATTGTTTACAATATTCCTTTTTGGTTTATTAAACTCTCAATTGAATCGATGTCTGTATACCTCACTGTCTGCTTTGGTCAAACCAAATATCTTCCGGCCAAATTCGATCTAACAGGAGACTGTGTGGACATATTTCAATTTTTGTTTCATCAACCACACATACTTGCTGGTTACCTGGGTAGCAATTGTGTGCCAGTAGAACACAAGCCGGTCAAATCTTTGGATAAGTTTCACTAAGCGCTTCTCGGCTGCTAACGTACGTATGTACTCACATATGTGTGGGTGTGTATATAAGCGGCACATTTGGCATATAAGTATAAAAAGCAAATCACAAAATCCACTGTACCCCCTCCACCCCCCCACCGCAATACTATAAACTCATATAAAAGCGACCGCCGCAGGATATTTGCAAAGCCAGCTCCATGAACCAGCCAGAGCCCAGAGCTCCGACATGTCCAGAGCCGTCGTCTATTAAAGCAAATAGAAATCCAGCCAAATACACACACACATGCACCCACACTCACACTCAGCTGAAAATATGAACAAAACAAAGCGAAACGAAACGATAAAAAAATTGCGTATATAAAGTCGGGGCTTTCAGTGCCAACAGACCCCCAAAAAGTAAGCAACAAAAACGAAATTTAGGTAAATGCATAAAAAAATTCAATTTAAAACAAAGTGTTTGCAGCAACGCCACATAAAATGTGTGCCATGAGCAAATATAGTTTATATGAATGAATATTCCACGAAGTTTGCTCCGAGTTTCTGCTGCCGAGCAATAAAACTTTCAATACATATTTTATTAGACTTTCTGATGCAATTTCATGCATAATAAATTCCTGGCACAAATGAAAAATTCGTTGTGTAAATAGCCCCAAAGTCAAAGAACGATATCTATAAGTAATCGCGCGTTTTGTATGCAAATTGAAATCGGGTCAACTGAAATTTGGATGGGACATTGAACTTTGCCAGAAAAAGTCACGTCGCTGAGCTATGCATTTTTCGAACACATAGATGAAAATTAATCTGTGCACATTTTCCAATTAACGAAACTTCAGTTTGGCCCCTCTCCGGCTAAGCCGTGCAATTAAAAGGTGAGTCAAGCACGTACAACACAATGTGATGCCTGCAGCCGCACGTAGCTTGCAAATTGTTGCAAATTATCGAAGTAAATTGCATTTGGCTTTAATAAGCGGAGAACGTCTGAAGCAGCTGAAGCACTACTTCTTCTTCTTCTCGAGTTCGAACGCTACCAGACACAGCTCAAAGTTCAATTACGCTTCCGCATCGCCGCACTGTGGGGTAATTGAACGCAAAAGTGGTGGTCCATTGACGCTAGGATAAAAGCATAGGATTTTTTTTGATCAAATTAAGTACAAAAAACATAAGAAGCATTTTTTGCTTGATGAAGCAATACAAGTACTCTTGAGCCTGTAGAGGGACGGATATAGAAAAGTTAATTAAATTTTCTTATTTTTCACTCAATTTATTGCCAAAAAAATATGCGTAGGTCTCGGAACTCGAAGCCAGAACTTGAAATCAGTCTGGTCAGCACAATGGTTTTTTTTTGCCCTTTTTTGTTACAAAACAAAAATATAGATTCCAGATTTCAAAAATTAACTGGTTTTTTAATATTTACATCAGAGGTGCCCAGTATGAGCTTACGGCCGCGTGGACACCAATACAAATGAAGAAAACAACAACCACAAGAAATAGAAACAGAAACCCGATTTTTGTTTGCGTGTGTGTCGACGTGAATAGCGAAAAGCGTTCGGTCACTGCGAGCTAGGCCAATCGCTAACCTACGCCGACTACGCATTTACATCAATATGGTGGCGTTCGAGTTTTGCGAGAGACATAGCGAAACGAGAAACACATATGAAATTGTTGTTGCGGTCTGCACGCGCCAACAACAAAACCTTCCCTCGGAAATAAAGAGAGCAGAGAACGCATATGAATTTGTTGTTGCTCTATGTAGCCTTACGGCAGGATTTCCCAAATAGAGAGGACGAAAATGTGACTGTCTCTCTCTCTCCAAAATACATTGATGCATAACTTCGGCAAGCATTCGGTGTGATGGGCAGAGTGTGTTCAGCCCCCAGGGGCCATGACTGGAGAAGTCTGACTAATGGCATTCCTGCCTCTATACGCGCTAGCTAACAAAAAGGTAAGACAACAACGAATGATCTTCAAACTCATATTAAATTAAAATAACATTTTCAATCTTAGTGGCAACTCTGTTCGGCTGGCTGAACTGGTACCCGAGTATATTATAGTCGGGCTTGACCGACTTTCTCACTTGTTTTGTTGTCCAATTTTGCCGAGTGTTGTTAATGTGTAATTTTAGGTTGATTCCAACCAGTGTAGTCATAATACAATGAATACAAGGTAGTGCAAAAACTGGCTTCATTTCGCATGCGCATATTTTTGTTAGTCTTTGAAGTCATTTGACAGATTAGTCTTAGATTGGGAATTTAAATTTTTTAGTATAAACTTGATTTAGCTAAATTGTTGATATGATTTCAGTTCATTTTCATTTTGGTTACCGAAGCACACTTTTGAAAAAATGTTAACAAACACAAATCTGTGAGTCTATGATATGCTGATTAGTTTTTTTAATCAGTCGTCGCTTAAATAAAACAAAATTTTTGTATTAAATAATGGAGTTTTTCAAGCTATAAACAATAACTTGATTTAAATAGTTGAGCTTTTCAATTACTATTAAAGTTTGTTGAAATTTGTTTACATTTTAGCTCAACTGTTTTTTCAAGACAATTGAAATTTAATTGAGTTTTTCCATTAAAATTTAGAACTAGTTGAAAAATCAAGATTTAAGTCAATTATTAATATCAGTTGAACCCAGTCAAGTGCCAGCTAATATATATATTTATTTTCCTTCCATTAAAATTTTGCTTGGGATATTTCCCTTTAATTAAATTTTCAATTTGGATTTTTCACTTTAACTAAATTTTTAATTGGGATTTATTACACCATCTTAAATCATCTTAAAATTTGTTCGTTTCCATTGAGAAACCGTCATTATTTAGACCAGGCATGCCGAAAAGCAGCATACGGCAGAGCATTCACCAACACTCACAAAGAAATGCACCAATACCAATAAGGGTATTGTTGTTGGTCAGTTTTCTTGCGCGCGCAAACACCAATCAAAGAAGAGAACAAACCCGGTTTTTGTTCTACGCGACGCAAACACACGAAATCGTTTGCATGTGTGTCGTTTTGTATATCACGCGCCCTGCTTCGGTGCATTTACAAAAACAAAACGTACCCAAAGAGCATACGGCTGGGCATCGCTGATTTAGACATTCACAATGCCACGTTGACAACAAGAGTTGAATGGTTTGATTTAAATAACAGGAGCCACTTTCAAACTCAAGTGGACTTTTTTGAATATTTAGCAAAATAAATACATTCCCGTCAAAATCAGCAGAAAATTGACTTCAGAGTTTTAAAATGTTAAACTTGGTACTCGGCTTGACGGTTTCTTTAATTAGAATGCCTTTCTTAAATTTGTTTTTGAGTTCCTTAGCCATTTTATTTTCCACTTCATTGCCAGATACTGAAATTCTACAACTCCAATGAGTATGACCAATGAGATGACCATAACCTTTTACATTTTTTAATATCGACTTGACTTTTGAGATGCTTCCTTTAGTCGGGAGGATTTCTTGGCTGTTGTAGTTACAATTTAAGTGCGAAATAGTCGCAACACTCTACCTCTATATCAAATTCCATTACCATAATCCTTAGTATAGGTAGGGTATTTACAAAACCAAACGCCATCTGAAGGCTTAGTTTACCAGCTTTGATCGATAAATGAAAATTATCATTTTTGATCCCTTACTCCACAGTGCCTTGCCATCTACGTTGTCTTTGCCACTGTTTGCATTTAATTTCAAGTTGTTTCGCCCTTGATTTATGTATTTTGTCTGACTTTGCTTTGGCTGCTGAACAATTTTACATATTTATTTTGTATCGATGCCCATGTGGGTGTAGGACAACCCTGCTTTTTGTAGGCTTTCGATTCGCGTTTTGTCACGTCGTTCGGCGTTGCTCTAGAAGCCCTGGGATAGAAGATGTGCGTGCAAAAGCTGCTTTATATATTTGTAATTCTAATGTCTTTAAAGTGTTTCAAGTGATTTGCATCTGCATATGTGTAAGTGGATGGAATATTAAGCAATCTTTGACCTTAGACAAACCAGAGCGTTCAACAGCTGAGATAGCTTCGCTGGATCGCAATTGCGATTGCTTTGTAAATTAAAGTGGACGCCTGTTTGAATGGGTCTGTCTTAAATCCAAATGTTTCATGATTGAGAAATTTTCAAGCGCTTTTTCAAATGTTGGTTGATTCAGTTGGTATGGCAAAAGTGGTGCCCTAATGTGATTGTTTATGTTATTTATTTTTCAATTCATTAATTTAAGCCCAGCGTTAGGATATTCAAGTCAATTATTTAACGCAATTAAATGATAAAGAATATTGAATAGGCTCAAGAAGATTTCTGCGAATATCGGTATGTGATCTTAATGCGAATTGGCGAGTTATGCAACTAACTAGCTCGAAACAATGGGGAATGGAAAACTAAGAGCGTGTTGTTTTCAAAAAGATGTATTTCTTTTTATTTTAATATATTTTCAAGTCGGTGTTGATACAAGCAACTCGTACACTGAGAAAGGGATTGATATTTTTCATATCAATTTTACGACCGATATGAAAATAGATCTAATTGATATGTTAAAAATATCAAATCGATAGTTGTTAACATATCATTACTACATGTTTAATACCATTCCGAAATTATTCAATATCAACTTAAGTAAATGATATTATCTTGGATCAGAATGATATTATTTTCTTGCCAAATGATATGAAAAAATTGATATTTTAAAAAGTTAATTTTAATAATAATTTTGCCATAAAATTGATCTTCTTTTTTCTCTGTGTTGCTAAAAAGTACAACTTACAAGTTAGGGCGCCAGCCTCTAGAGGTGTATAACCTTTAATTTCGCTCTTCGGTTGTCACTCTTTTGTATGCGCTACACTACTTTATTGATTCTTTAAAAGATTGTGTATCATGATACAAAGAATACAAAGTAGTGCAAACACTAGTTTTTGTATCATAATTGTGTATGGTCCTTCGCAATTTGACTGTAGTTTCGGGTATAGTCCTTTCTTCCGCTGTAAGTTACAAAGATGCCACAAATCACCATTGTGAAAACCTTCTGTGTTCGCTTTTAAGTCGCTCCAAGCTTTCATTCTATCACTAACCAAAAGAATGCGCCCTCTTATGAATCTGTAAATCTCACCCATCTGTTTTCTTGTTTCCATCATCTGTATCGGTCGTCTCTCAGCCCGTTCTTTAACAGAGTCCAGCGCGTCCCTATTAACTGAGTGTACAAAACAGCTCTGCCGCAGCGAAGTCGACACACCGACACTATAAGCTTATCTATGTGCTGCTACGGCAACAACAAAGCAGTGAAAAATTAACTTCGTTGCCATGGCCACACACACACACCCAATGCCAAAATGGGCATCTATTTTTCGCCGGCCGCTGTTCTACAACCACCACACGGACCGGATAGTCGCGATCCTCTTTGATCTTGTGCTTATCTTCCTCCTTCTTTGCTTGAAGTTTCTTGTTTTGAGCACGACGCTTCTCATCATCAGCCTCGTACTCGAGACAGCGGGCTTCTTATTTTCGAGCGAAAAGGCCTGACTGTTTTTGCGCTCAAAATAATCGATATTCTTCATAATTAATTCAAACTTTGGCCTTACGTTGCAACCTCCTCGCTTTTCATCTTGGCAATCTCTGCAAGCTCTGCATTCAGCCTCTTGGTGCCCTCCTAGTTCAGCTTGGAATGCGCTTTCTTGACGTTTGCTGTGTGCGACATCTGCTGCATCTTCTCCACTGGCTGATTCTTCTTTAATCCTGTATGCGCTTTCCATTTCTGCTCCGTTTCTTTCTTCTTCTCTTCCGCTTTGCATATTGCTTTCAATTCAGCCTTTTTTCTCTCATACTTTGTTTTTAATTTTGCTTCATCTTTCAGTTTCTTTTCTTCTGCATCACTTTTTGGCTTCAAAACTGATTTATCTTTCTGTTTCTTTTTCTCTTCCGATGCATGTTTTGTTTTTAATTCTTCTTTGCTTTTCCCTGCTGTTTTTCCGTTTCGCATTATGATTTCATTTTCTCTTCGGCTTCTGATTTCGCCTTTAATTTTGCTGCTTTAATCTGCTTTTTGTCCATTTCTTTTTTTGTAGATTCTGCTTAAGACTTTGCTTTCATTTCTAGCTCTTCGTTCTGTTTCTTTAACTTCTCCACATCTTTTTGTATCTTTTCTTCCATCTTTTCTGACATACCTGTTAATTTTTGTGATTGTATCTCACCTTGTTGTTTTATTCGCAACATTAGAATTCATGGAGTTCAACATTGATGGCTTCGGCCTCTAATTCAGCTCTCAACCGCAGCTGCAGTTGAGCCTTTATGCCACTTGTGGGCACGCCTGTTTCTTCTTCAACTGCTCGACTCTTGAATATTCTGATTTCACCATCCTCAATCCCATTTCTGACACCAATGTTACGATTTTTACTGTTCGTATCTCTAGATTGAGGAATGGGAAACTAAAACTTTTTCTTTTTATTTTAATACTCAAGTAATCTAGTTTGTGTGGATACAAGCAACTCGTAGCTAAGAACTAACTATAACGTCCTAACTCTCGGCCTTCTTCATTTGTCAAAAATGTAACAATATGTTTAGAGAAGGTTGAGTAATTCCGTACAGAACTGATTTTTGTTTAATTTGAGCATAATCGAATTTATGCACTTAAAATTTAACATTAATTTATTAGGGCACAAAATCCATAATAATAAAAACCATAATTTTCATTGATTTACAAATCTAATTGACAGGTGAAGCTATGGAAAAAAGTTTAAGTGTGAAAAACGCCCGTTTCACAGTAACTTGTGTTGCAGATACATAATCTTTTTTGACATTATCGGCTGCACATCCATTCCATTAAATAACTGTCTGGTTAAAACATTGATTTCCTAGCAGGCATGTGGAAACTTAAATCCTTGTTTCCTGAATGTACGTCTCTATGAACGCACAGATCTCAGAGATGGTAAGAGATAGGGTTTGATATGTATGGGACTTCTTATACTTGCAGGCAGATTAAGTTTAATTTAAATTTATGCCATGCCCCTGCCGCCCCCGCAATTAAGAAAAAACGTTACATCTCCCACAGTTTTGTAGACAGAACCATGTGTATAAGAGTATCTTAGTAATCAAGATTATTTATCGATTTGCCGAAGGAATGATCAAATTCGGGTGAACTATACTCAAGTTATGAGCAAAAGAAAGTGGGCTGCAGCAGCGCTGGCTTGTCAAATGGTCACAGTAGTGGCGCCATCTATTGTTCAGTTTTAAAAATCCCTCAACCAGCATGGTTCAAAGCAAGTAGTGGCGCCATCTATTGGTCAAGGTATGACCAACAGAAAGTTCGCCGCCCCAGCGCTGCTACGGCAGGTACAGAGTATATTACAGTCGGGCTAGACTTATTTTAATCAAGTCTGCAAACCGGTCCGGAACCGAACCCCTAGGAACCGGTTCGTTTCAGCTTTTTGGGGCTCGCGAACCGGACCATGAACCAGGCGTTCTATTTTCTTGACTCCTCGAACCTGAACCCAAACCGGAGCACTCTATCAAAAAATGAGGTTCGGTTCACCAATTTAATTAATTTATTCAACGATACATCCAGGGAAATATTGGAAATCTCTGGAGATTACTATAAACGATTGCATTTCTAACTAAGCGTGAATGATTTTTGATGTAGTGACAAAATAAAGTGTGATGATGATGATAGATTATACGGAAAGAAACCGTTTGACCATATGATGAATAAACTTGGCTTTGAACGGACGGTATAGATCACCATTACTACCAAGTGATTTATATTACACTTGGTTTTCACGCCGAGCAATTGTTTTAAAATCTTCAGCAAATCATTGTTTATTACTATCTAAGTGCCCGGACATACATTCTTCTACTATGAGCTCAGTATCAGTATTGGCTGCAGTATTCTCAGACCCGAGATTTCATACTTTGCGCCCAAAAAACAGTTGCAAAGCAACTGACTCAACGTCTGATTGTGAAGAAGACAAGCTAATGAAAGCAATAAACATATATCAAATATAAAGGCTGTGAATGATGTTATAGATTTCTTTGGAAATTGTCAAAGAGCACATACAGCACGTAGATCGACGAATATTTGAAAATTTTGGAAAGGTCATAAAAACGAAGACTTAACTTCCTTTACTATAGCATATCAGGTTGAACGAGCATTTTCAACACTTAAGTTTGTTCCTTCTGATTTAAGAGCTAGTATAGATAGACAGCTCCTGGAAGATATAATGCTTAAACTAGGCAGTTCCAAAAATTGTTAATTTCAGCTAATGTATTTGATAATTACAACAACTTAAGTATTGAATATTATGATTAAGTATATGAATAGAGAACGTAGAATTATTAAATCGAATGTCGAACTATTCTTCTTTGTTCAAGCGAACCAAGGTTCGAACCAAAACCTTGGGTTCAGGGGTTCCAGGAACCGGTCAGCGAACCGAACCTTGGACCTTACAATGGGTTCGACCGAACCATCTGCAGAATTTGAGAGGTTTGCAGCCTTGATTTTAATACTTACAATTTTGTTGTTATACACTTGAAAAGTGTATTATAATTTGTACAGAAGTGTGCAACGCATAGAAGGGTTCATCTCCGACCACATAAAGTAAATATATTCTTGATCACCATGACGAGCTGAGTCGATTTACCCTTGTCCGTCCGTCTGTCCCACATTTTTGAAGCTATCGAACTGAAATTTTGCACAGAGTCTTCTTTTTACTGCACGCTGCTAATATGTCGGAACCGATCGAGTCGAATGACTACTTCTTGTAGCTGCCATAGCAATGTTTGGTCGGAAAATGGGCTTTAATGAGAAAAACTTTTTTGTTTTCAATGTTAGCGCTCTTAAACTCTGTCATTGCTAATATTATATGATCTACCAAGTTTGGTGGACATCGCTAACCGTTGAAGTGAACTTTTTCAAGTGATTTAAAACTTCGGCACAGACAAAGTTAGCTTTCCTTTCTCGTTTTTCATTTATTTTAATTGTATTATAAAAAGCTAGCGTCAGTTAGTCGTTCAAACTCACTCAATCTCTCTGACAAAGGGCGTAGCCAGCTTACTAAAAAGTAAGTGCAGCATTCATGATACAACAAATAGAAAGAATTGCAATGCGTCGCTAGTCAAACAAAAAATTTCAATGTGACGTCACAGACTCACAGATCTTTGTTTGTTAAAATTTTTTAAAAAAGTGTCCTTCGGTAACCAAAATGAAAATGAATTGAAATTATATCAACAATTAAACTAAATCAAGTTTGAACTTAAAAATTCAAACTCCGAACCTAAGACCAATCTGTCAAATGACTTCAAAGACTCACAAAGTTATGCGCATGCGAAATGGAACAAGTTTTTGCACTACCTTGTATTCATAGCATCATGGGCAGCATTGGACGGAACACAATTACATATTGGCATTGCACTGACACGAAGTTCATTCTCATTTTTGTACACAGAAAAAAAAGATCACGATATTTAGTATCATATGGGTATTTTGAGTATCGAGTTGGCCTTCATATGAAAAAAATATCAAGATGATATTATCGCGTCCATATGTTTAGGTGGAAATAGTATCCCATTTATATAAAAAATTGATATTATTTTGATATTATTAAAGATAGGGCTGATGTTGGATCTTTTTTTTCTGTGTATGCACGCGCCGGAGTCTGCTTGAATTATACATTTAAGCATTAAATAATGAAATGAAGATGCATTTGTTATGAAATGGGAATTAATCTTCAAAATAATGCTCTTGTTCCCAATAACACTTTGTTGTAATTTTGAAAGCTTAAATTTCTGATTTCATACACTTCCCCATCTCAAGCAGCTTAAAGTTTGTTTGCAATCGGCTCACAATGAGGCAAGTATTTAATTTTTGATTTGCAGGCCAACTGCTTAAATTTATGCATAAATTTGTTTGCAGACAAAGTATATACACTTAAACTTTACATTGTTTTGCTGATGAAGAGCAAACTATTACTTACTTAATTGAATTTCGCTTAGTTAATTGAAGGCAAATTGTGTTTTCATAACTTATCAGTTGTTGCCATGGCCCAACTTCATTGTGTTGTCAGAGTAAATGAAGCGAGCTGGCGAAGAACGAGCTTATCTCATGTCAAACACAAACACACACATTGCCAGTACACTTTTATTGCCCTTTAAAGTCATTGATACACAAGCGGCTAGCTAGAAATTTCCAATTGAATTGGAAATGTGTATTAACATGGCCATAAAGGACAATTGGCTTGGGCAAAGGACATGCCAGTTGCCCGGTGGCCAAATGTGCTTTTTGCATTAAGCACAGAAAGCGAATGCGTTTGCTAAGAGTCTGCGACGAGGTTCTCCTTCGATTAATGCCAGCTACGCTTAATTGGCTTTCTGTGTTGCGATTTCACCTGAACTGCTGTTGTCGCAGGTTTCGCTTGTTAGTCATCAGCTGAAAAGGGGAAAGGGGGCGGTGCGTCCCAAGAATGAAACAGAACCGAAAAAATAGCACACGACGAGCATTTGCATTTAGATTGAATCCGCCTGGCATTTGCTTTTTTTGTTTTGGACTTTGGTTTGTTCGTTCGCTCCCTGAGTGATGCAAGCCAAGGAAATCAAAATCTCACCCAAAAAACACACATAGATAGATGGGACGCTCCATGCCAAACCGCCATCGATGATGGAAAACAAAAGAAACAAAAAATACGAAAGCCATTGGAAAATTGTTTGCTGGGCACTTGAAACCGGCGCCCCAGCAGAGATTTTCTGTGTGGCAAATCTTAATTAAATGCATAATTCGTATTTATTATTCAAATGTTTTTGATTTATGCAAAGCGCGTCGTCGTCATTCATAAATATTAATTAGAAAATGTTTGCTGGCCCCTGAAAGCAGGCAACGAGTTTTTTTTGTTTGTGTGGGAAATTGGCAGGCTGACAGTTTAAAATTGAAAAATTGAATAGCCACAACTATGTGTGGTCATAATTAGTGAGGCAGAGAGAGACGCCTTCTTCCTTTCAGTTGCCAACTGCTTGCATCCCTTTTGAATAAATTAATGTCAAAAGTGCTTCGGCTTTTGATTTTGATTGATGATTGTGCGCCTGTACGAGCAGCACAACCTTTAAAGGCCAAACAACAAAGCCCCGGCAGGCCACCACCCACTGGCACTTGGAAGAGCTTTAGCCTGATCTTCAGCCCCAACCACAGATGAAGTGGGCCGAGCCGAGACTTTTGCGTGTGTTCCTAGATACGACGCATAAATAACCAGGCTTGAGTATGCCTGGCTTCCGAACTCTCCCTTGCCTGTGGCTTTGGCTTTGTGCATGTCTGCAGCTGCAGCTTTTGAATGTGCCTGCATCGTTGACAAAGCCAATCCGCAGTCATCTCTGCAGCATCATCATCAGCTTGTGCGTGGACGTATTAAAGCGACTCAGCTCCAGTTGAGACACATCAATCAGCCTGCCTTTGGAGCAGGAAAATGCTTCTGCCTTTGTCTTTGCCAACCAGCAACCGGGGCGTGGCCGTGTAATCAATTACGTGGCTTCATTAATCATGCAAATACCAAACAGCCGGCTGGCTATTGATTTTGTCAGCTGACGTCAAAGACACGGCGACACGTTGCTGGAAATTAATAAATTCTCCACCAAACGAAAGCCACAAAAGACAAGACAATCGTCAGACAGTCAGTCACTCGGCCCTATCTAGAAGGCATCCATTGTTGTCATTCCTCGAGCAGAACATATTTGCATAATTTTCTACGCTCTGCGTTTTGATGCTGGCATCGTCTATGGGACACATTCAAGGTTAATTTGCTTCGCAAACAAACTTTTCGACAGCGCACAAAAAAGTATGCTAATGTTTTTCTGAGTTTCAATTTGTGAACAAAACTCGTGCGAGTCGCATTTTATTTGCAAAAATATTGAAGCATCCGTTATGAAGTTCGCCTTGGCATAAGCGTATTAAGCGCACTCAAACATATGCACACACAATTCAGCCATACATATGTACACACGTACGCGCTTCATTTGGATTGCGGTTCGTCTCGCTGAGGGAAAAGCTACATTTAAAATGAAATGCCCTTCGAATTTGCTTGTTAAATAAAATTTTATGTAAATGATTGAATGAGCTGTAAGTGCTGGGCCCAGTAACCGGTTCCGGTAATTGATTTTATTTTGACGTCATTCTGTTAGGCTGAGCAGAAAGGAACATGGCGAATATGATAAGTTTTTAACGCATTTATTGTTAATAACTTAAGTGGATTTGCTTTAAATTGCTGATCATTCATATTAAAGTGTTCAAAGTGTAGTTACAATATTTATTTTATTTCATTTCCTCAGTAAACAAACGCACCTTTTATGAGTAAATGTTAAGCGTGAAATAGCTTAAAGCTGCCTTTACACTTATCATATATCGGACATTATCGTCAGAGAGTCTCTTTAGAGATATGTGACAGGTGTAAAGACTGCTTTAGGAACAAGAGGGAGGTAATAATATTGTAGCGAATTTGTGTCCACTTCTGAGGTCGCCTTGTGATGGTGATCCGAGCGGTATTACTAATCTTTGTTAGGTGAGGGGGGCCAAATCACACGCCGGTTGGATAGCCCGCGCGCTATCCAATCAAGCCAATCAATTCAGTGAACCATTCAGCCAAATCGTTTTTATTGGCACCTGGGTGCTTTGAAAGACGAAAAATTAGAGAGATAGATTCGAAATATGCCATCGGAGCTATCGATGTCTCGATCACATATCAATGACTTCAAACATTCTCTTAGCACTGAAACACCCGGGGACTAGTTCCGGAGCTGGGATCAGGTTCGTTACAATATATATATATATTGTGTGACTCGATACTTAGGGTTCCACGTCAATTCAACACAGAACAATTTCAACACGTCAATTCAACACACATCAACTCAATAGAAAACAAATTAAACACAACACAATAATAACACCAGGTATTTCAACACAACTACAACTTCGCGCAATGGATTCCAATAAAATTTTTATTTGCCTTATTGCTTATTTGCCACCTTCCATGATGAGGTTGGTACTTTATACTTGCATTTTATTTGCTCTTCATTTATTAATTATGAATTTGTTTGTGTTGAATTGACGTGGTGTTAAAATTGTTATGTTGAGTGAAATGACTAAGTGATATATAGACGTTTGTTGAAATTGTTTTGTGATGACTTTGTGTTGTGATCAATTTGTTTGTGTTGAATTGTTGGGTTGAGTGAAATGACTGTGTGTTATATGCTACTTGGTTCTTGGTACTTGTACTTGGTACTTGGTACTTGGTACTTGGTACTTGGTACTTGGTACTTGGTACTTGGTACTTGGTACTTGGTACTTGGTACTTGGTACTTGGTACTTGGTACTTGGTACTTGGTACTTGGTACTTGGTACTTGGTACTTGGTACTTGGTACTTGGTACTTGGTACTTGGTACTTGGTACTTGGTACTTGGTACTTGGTACTTGGTACTTGGTACTTGGTACTTGGTTCTTGGTACTCAGTACTCAGTACTCAGTACTCAGTACTCAGTACTCAGTACTCAGTACTCAGTACTCAGTACTCATTACTCAGTACTCAGTACTCAGTACTACGGAAGTTGGCTTTTTTGCTTTCTCTGCTAGCAGGTAAAAAATATGTCCCATACATGTCAAACCTCTATCTCTTACCATCTCTGAGATCTCTTCGTTCATAAGAACGGATAGACAGGCAGACAGACATACGGACAGACGGACATGGCTATATTGACACAGCCGAGTCTGCTGATTAAGAATATATATACTTTATAAGGTCGGAGATGATTCCTTCTAGCTAATACATACTTAATATACTCTATGAACCATTGGTACAGAGTATAAAAAGCTAGGTCACTTTCTGTTGTGCGAAAATTTCAAGCACACAAGCCAACAGATTGATACAAGTTCGGCTTGGCCTTTTGCTGCTGTAAAGCCAAGTATTCATATTTATTAAAAAGTATCCCATATTTATCCTGTTAACTAGAAATTCGGTTTTAATTTCCAGACAAAGAGCGCACGCACACATGCGACTGAAAGATAAACTGACGGATGACCATTATATTTTAGTACGTCAGCAAGTCGAAATATACAAACATGTTTGATTGATTCCGCAAAAGCTGAGCTTACAACTGAATTTAAAAGATCAAAGAAGTGCTTGTTGTGCACTCTAGCATGCACGAAGCGTGGTTATTTATTAATATCAGCCTTAAGTTCTGCCCATGATGAAAATCATAACTTATTGACCTCGAGCCTGCTAAAAAGTTCTATGATTGATAATCCAAAGGTCACTAAAACAGTCACATTGTGATAAAAGGCACGACGCAGTTGTTCGAAACTAAACAAAATATAGTTTTATTTAAAGAACAACAAAATCCCCTGTTTGATTGCATTTGGGCAATTCAAACAATTGGCGCCTGTGTTAACTGCGGGGAGAGAATTTCCCCCACTAACAACAGAAGGGTCGAAACGGGGTTCTTGGCGTTTGGTACTGTTGTCAGAATTTTTGCTACAGTCTGACTTGGGATTCCCAAGCGGTCTTAGCAGTTCTGGCATGAGGTAGCCTCTGCCAACTCATTGAAGTTGGGCAAAAGATCGCTGATGATTGAACTGTGAAAGTTTATGAAACAGCTACACGATCAACCAGCCTCCTTTGTGGTGTGGTGCGTTTTTTTTTTTAGAAATGTGATGATGAAAATCATAACTTATTGACCTAGAGACTGCTAAAAAGTTCTATGGTTCTGCCATCAGTTCATCTTTCAGCTGCATGTCTGCGCGCGCTCTTTGGTGTTTCTCTATTAGATTTAGAAAAACATTTATAAATATAATATAATATCCTATTGTGTCTTCACCAGAAGAAAAAAAAACCTTAAAAATTAGAAAAAGCTTTGTAAAATTTTAAAAGTTTTTTGCACTAAATTCTTTCTAAGTTCTTAGAAGCAACAACAATTTGATTGATTTTGGGTTTTAAGTCGATCCGTTGGAATCATAGCTCGTAAATGACTCTCAACCCTATTTTCAGTTCGCTTTGCTCACGTCACTGACCGAAAAACCAAAGAAAAATCGGGCTCGTGCTTCCCTCAACTTAATGAGTTTTGTTATCGCGCTCACTGTTAAGTGGCTGTGGTTGAGCACAGAGCACTGATCGGTCTGACAGCAACCGAATAACAGGCCCAACTCAGTCAATTGGTCTTAAATTGCGCGCTTCTCGAATGTTATTTTAAAAGGTTGCAGACTCAAGAGTTTAACATAAGCAGAGAGAGTCAATGCGATAGAGAACGAGAGAGCGCATATAGTTCAGCGCATACATTCATATTGTTAGCCGAGCATTACAAACCGATGCATACATACGAAGAAGACCATTTGAATGCGTGAATTTTGCCAAAAGGTTGCAGGCAGACTTGAGAGGAAAAAAACAAAAATATGTGATTCTCTCCTCTCACAGCCATAAAGAAGCAGGGACCGCTGTTAAAGATTGTTTTGGTACCTCTATTCAATGTGCCGGGCGAAAAGTGTTATTTTCTGACTTATTTTGCGACCTCTGGTTGGAATAAACACATCTGTTTCGATTGAGAGTGAAATTTACAAGTGTCTGTCTCATTTATAAAACTTAAACGAAACTTTTGGTATTACCTGATTTTAGCTATTGACATTAGTGTGACCAGTTCCCGAAATATAATTAGTTAGCAAAGATATTTAAAAATCAACTTTTGTCTTATATTTGGGTCAGCATGCGCTGTCTGGTTACATAATGTTAATATAAGGGAATTAAACCGAATCGTATATCAGTTCCGAAACTTATGTTTCGCTAGAAGGTTCTGTTTGGGTTCTAACATTATTTCGGTATTCGGTGCCGTATCGGTACCTGGATTTTTATTTCGGTATACCGGTTCGTATCGTTATGTACCGGTAAAATAAATATAGGGAAAGATCGGACAATGGTTTTATGTCCATCCGATTCCTTAGCGAATTACAAACCGGAAAATAAACGTTCTGCGCTTACTTGCCCTTCTCAAAGGCATACATACAACTGTGGAAAGTGTGTTGATTTTTCTGACCACCATTTAAGTACATCATCTTTATTTTGTTAACGTTTATAGCTCAGAAAAATTGATAATAATTGATTCCATTCAACTGTTTTGGAATAATATAGAACTTTTAGAATTGTCATATTTCTTAAAAGTACATTTATGAATCGACTTAGCCTCCACTTTCAGGTAATAAATTTGTGTCAGAGCTGCTTTTCTCATTAAGTTTTACTTGAACAGATATGGGTTACACAAGTACTTTTCTGTTTAAAGGTTATAATAACATTGAAATGAGGGTCTAAGAATATAGGAAGCAATATTTTCAAAGAGACCGGTCTCGCGTTTTTTTTTTTTAAAGCTTACGATAAGTGCCAGCTTGGCAGTCTAGTTCTTGCACTCAGAACCGAAACTGTACCGGTACAACCTTTGGCTTCTTTTCGGTTCCAAGGCATATGGGTTCTCGGATACCGGTACACAAAAAAAAAAAAATTTATTCGGTTCTTTTCGGTACACGGTTCTGGTTCCGTTTTGATTCCCTGGTTAATTTGTTAACATTAATGTTAATGCTCTGTTAATTAACATAAGGGAAGGCCATTAAACATTTATTCCCCTGAGTAACGGGTGTATGGAAGTCGGGCGGACCGACTTTTACCTAAGCTCTCGTTTTTTCTTTGTGTCGGTCTTCTATACTTTTGGATTTCTAATCTGTTTGGTTGTCATGCAAACATTAGTCGCCATTTCTTATGTGCTTAAGCGCCATATATTTTGGCAGTCTTAAAGCGTTTAATCCTTGCGGTTAGTCTTACAGTTGTGTCCTTTTTTTGTGTTTTTTTTTTTTTTTTGGGTTTCCTGTTGCGCATATTTTGCATTTTGTTACCTTAGCTGTTGCCTGCTTTTCGGCTGTGGCTTATCTGAGGAGACGCTCTTTTAAAGCTCCTTAAAAATGCAAATTTACGTTGACATTCTCCTTTTGGCAGGGAAATGGCTGAGGGTTAAGTTAAGTGGGCAACGCTAATTATGAGCAGCCCCGCAAGTGGCATGCAGAGAGCCAGCTTATCTGTCAGAAGTTGGTGCCCGCCTAACTAAGCGTCCGTACAAGCCGTTGAGTGTGGCGTTTTACGACTTGTTAATCTCCAGACACTAAATTCCCAATGATGTGAGAGGCAGTCAAGTCAAAGTCAACTCGAAGGCAGTTGTCATAAATACACACACATTCACACTGTACCATGTACATATACTTATGCATGTAGATTCTTAGGGCTAATGCGATTTTTGTAAATTGACAGCTACGTGACAGCGCTTACGACTTTAATGACAAGAACAACATGCGCCTGACAAAGGGGGCAACAGCTCCGCTGATGACAAGTAGCAATATTTTATGAAATTTTTTGGGGAAAGAAAAACGAAAGCTGCTTCCCACAGAGATCAGCTCAAGGCTCAGCTCGAAGCTCATAAATTGGGGGAAAAGGGGGGGTGAAGCGATGCGGGAACCACAACATGTGTGCCTCACATGCAATTTTCGGTTAAGCAGACCAATCAGCATTTGACATTTGACATTTTGCTGTGGGTTTTGCCAAGACAAATTGTGGCTGCTGCAGCTGAAGATGAGATGGCAATTGCAACCCTCTTTTGAAAAAAAACAAAGAATAATGATAAATTGGAAACTCATAAATTATGTCAAGTTTGAAGTGAAAGCCCCCCTTTCGTTTCCCCCACCCGTCTTGATGATGTTCGCTGTCTGTGCTGGCCAGTCTGCGTCAACTTCAAGCTCGTTGCTCATTTTGTCAGTTAAGTGGAAATATTCTTGACATTTATTAACATTTTTTCCACCCGAGTGCCAGGGCAACAATTAAATATTCTCGACTCTGACAATTTCTGGACTTTTTGTAATAATTTTGAAACCGCTCGTAGGTAGCCAATCTAAACATAAATCATTTCTCCAATTCAATTTTCATAACTGCGGTCGAGATGAAGGGAGCTTAATGCATTGTTGGAGATTTGAAAAACATTTAAAAAGAGCACTGGACTGACCAAAGACTGCCATAACTCAATGTCAATTGGAGTAACACAACAGATACAGATACAGATTGTGGCCAAGAAACCGCAAGGCAGCCGACCGAGAGCCAAATGAACAACATGCAGCTATCCGAGAGAGCTTAAAATGGAATCGATATTTATTTGGTCTTTAAAATGATGCGTCAGTGCACACACAAATATATACATTCACACTGATGCTCAAAAGTATTGGGACTTTAATACTTTTCACCCAATGGACGATTTTAGTTGTAAGCGAAATTTCACAATTCAGGTATAAATTATCTGAGCAATAAATTTACTCAATTAGATCCGGCCTAGATATCAAACTTAAACTCACAAATAGAGTTCATAAAATTGGTATACGAATGCTGATTAGAATGCTGGACAATGCCATAATTTTTGGAATGGAGCATTTGGTGTAGCTCTGGAGAAGGTCAAAGCAGAGTCTTTTATTTTGAGCTGTCGCAACTGAACTTCACCCTCACTGTAACTTTTTTGAAGCTTCTTCAGGAAGGAATTGCTTTTAACTGGCTCTTTGCTCTTGAACCATAGCCAACAGTGGCCGAAGACACTCGTACTTTTCACACATACGCGAGCCGAAGTTATAGTGATGAATCGTAGTCTGTAGTCTCTGTAGTCGCTGTAGTCTCTTTTGCTCACAAACACAAGCACATATTTCTGTCCTCTGGTCTTGGCACGCCCGGTAAGAGTGAAGCTCTTTACGAAGGGAAATCTAATTTAAAAATGCAGTCAAATAATTTGCCCAAATTTGGATGAAAATTTGGCCAGACAACCATTATTGTAGATTTAGCTGGACTTTAAACTAAAACTATGGTTCCATATGCAAATAATTTGTGCAAATCAAGGCTGCAATCCACTTAAATTCTAAGGTAAAGTCTAAGGTTAGGTTCACGGACCGGTTCCTAAAGTCCCTCAACCCAAGGTTTTGGTTCGAACCTCGGTTCGCTTGAAGACAAAAGATTAGTTTTGATTTATTAATACTTATTTTTTTAAATAATATTCTTTATTTCAATAATGTAATTTTAATAATCAAATTCATAAGCAGACACTTAGAAATTTTAAGAACTGTTTAGTTTAAGTAAATAAGCAATCTATCTTCTAGGAGCTGTTCAAATATACCAGCTCTTAGATTAGAAAGGTGAAACTTAAGTGTTGAAAAGGCTCGTTCAACTGATACCCGAGTTTCTGGAACAGCAAGTTTAGTTAAGGCAATATTTTTAAAGTCCTAATTTTTTTGACCTTTCCAATATTTTAACAGCTTTTTTGATGTTTGTTCTCTTCGACAGTTTCCGCAGGAATCTATAACACATATAGATTTTATATTCGACATATGTTTTTTGCTTTCTATTGCTTTAATAAACTTCTTTGCTTCACAAAAACTCTTATTAAGAGTTTCTTCTTGGATCTTCAGCCTGTCAGTAACGTGCTGCTTTGCAACACTTTTTAGGTCAGCAGTTAACAAAGTTAGAAGTCTAAGAGCACTGCAGCCAATATTGGTAATGAGCTCATAATACATAAAAGAACGAAGACTTTAGAACAATTGCTAGACATGAGAATCAAGCGTAATATGAATCACTTGGTAGTTATTGTGAATTCTACAGCTGCAGCTTTAAAGTTTTATAAATTGGCTGCAGCAAATGACATATATTTTAAACTATGTTCCATTTAGATGTTTTTAGGTGGAGCTCTTGTAAGGAGCTCTGAATGCAAAAATCTTTAAGAGCTGGTAAACGTTTGCACATTTTGTAAGTTGAGTTCCATTACATCCTTCATAGTTCCATTTCTTTTCTGCTCTGCAGCTGTCATTTAAAAGTTCTTCTGCTCGAACCATATTCAATCCATTATCGACGATATAAATCTGACCTACACAAATGTTGCAGGATTAGAAAACTCCTTGAATGATAGCAGCCAGAATACAAATAATTTCTCTATTTCCCTGTATATGTCGTTGAAAAACTACTTAATTTTGTGAACCGAAACTTATTTTTCGAAAAAGTGGAATAATATAAAAGGTTCGGTTCATGGTGCGGTTCGTAGGACCTAAAAAACCCGAACCGGTTCGGTTCCGGGCCGGTTTGCGGCCTTGGTTCAAATAAGTGCAAATAGTTCTGTTAAGCCAAATTTTTTTCGAAGTTTGGTCAAATTATTTGTCAGGATATTCAGTACTCGTTACACAGTACTCGCTACTAAGTTGTAGCTACACAGTACTCGGTACTCAGTAGACGAGACGATTCTCGATACTCAGGTTTCTATACTCAGCTCTCGATAGTCAGTGCTCGATACTAAGTACTCGATACTCAGTACTAGATACTCAGTACTAGATACTCAGTACTTGATACTCATTACTAGAAACTCAGTACTCGATAGTCAGTGCTCGATACTGAGTACTCGATACTCATTTCTAAATACCCAGTGCGTTAATCAGTACGAAAGTTCTTTTCGTCCTTCGTCCTATTGGCTGTTGCCTAGTGTTGTTGTATCGCATATTTATATCGGCGACTGTATATCAAGCTGGAAAAGCTTCCGCTCGGCTACATCGTACGTACATACTATTTGTTTATGTAGGTTATACCTACTGCTTTTTGTGAATTGATATTGGTCGACGCCTTGTCATGTATTTTATTCTCGTCAAAATAGATATTCTATTATGTAAAATATGCTCAGATTCCAAGTGAGATATAACAAACTGCCTGCACACACACACATACATATATATTTTGTATACAATTTGTAGTCTATGCTAATTTTGATTTATTTAAATATTATTTTATTTCGTTGCCCAGTGAACCGATGGGCTCTCTCTCTCTCTCTTTCTTATTCACAATGTCTGCTTCAATTTTCTTGCTTATTTACATAGCATTTTTGAAGTGTTTGCATTGTGTCTGCCTGCTGAACGACATTGATTTTAGTGTGTTATTGTTTTAAACATTATTTAATTTAAAATCTACCCTCATCATCCGAAAAATCCTGAATTTCAACTCCCAACTGCACTATGCATGAAGCATACCTTTCGAGTAAATAGTTTTGGGGGCACAGCAACTAAGGCTGGAATTTTTCTGCAGTTCCATTTCAAAACTCTGAAGAATTCTCTAACAGATGCCCGCCCTGACATTTGCCTGTCTAAAATTACACCAGACAGCGTCAATTTATGTAGTTTGTGTCTCAGCACGCGGCAGCCTTTGCTGCCGAAATAACTAAACAGCTCAAGAATGTTGGTCGCAAAACTGCTGCTCGAATGGCTATGACTTGAAAATGTATCTTCCTAACCTTGAAGTAAGATTGTAAAGATTGTGGTACTCAACTTGGCCTTGTTATTCAGTCTTTTGTTTAAATTTGGCAAATTTCTTAATCTACTGCAAAACTGTTACCCTGCTTATGCACAAAAAAGTAAGAAAGACGGTCAAGCCCGATTGTTTTCATTTCGCCATAACTTAAGTATCGTTCATCTGATCTTTATCATTCCTTCGATAAATAATCTTTATTAATAAATATCTCTAGAATGTACCAACCACCTATCTACAAAACTGTGGGAGATATGACGTGTTTCCCGTGTTGCGGGGGCGGTAGGGGGCGTGACAAAAATTGAAAATAAGCATGATCTGCCTGCAAGTTTATCATTCTATCTCTTACCATCTCTGATATCTCTTCGTTCATACGGACGGGCATGGCTATATCGACTCGGCTGTTGATGCTGATCAAGAATATAAATACTTTATAGGGTCCTGATGATTCCTTCTCCCTGTTACATACTTTTGCACAAACCTAGTTTACTCCGTGTACGTTTGGTACACAGTATTGGTACAGAGTTTAAAAATGCTCTGAAATTTGAATATTTACACATTGACTTTAATATTTTTACCATTGATTCAGCCTTAAACATGGAATTCGTAAATGTAAGGTGTGTACACTTTAATTTAAATATGGAAATATAAAAAAAATGTTATTTTTGTTTATTAAGTATTCCAGCCGATTATTTGATTCTGAATAAAGAGCACGAATCAAATTAGTTTTTACTAAGCGATTTTTTCATAAGTGAGCTTTGTATAATGTACCTTTCGTACTGTTGAAAATCTTAACGTTAATTTAGAAATCCTACATATGCACATGCCACGTGTGACCATCAGTTTTCTAATTTTGAGCTACATTTTCCGTTTAGAATTCCCACACGCGCATATGGGATTTCACTGTAGAAACCCTAAGCGTTAGTATGGTATTCAGATTGCTGCATGAAAAACGTAAAAGTTATTTGGAAATAAGCTGATTTTCTAATGTCGTGTAGACTTTGCCTTTGCCCAAGCAGCATTTAACTTTTCTACATGCGGAGTTTACATTTTTCATTGCTACATGTTGCATGTAGTTTTTCCGTGTTTTGTGTAGCTTCCTGCATTCTACATTTAGCGTGTGCAATTAAGCAGACCGAAATACGTTTCGTTTAGGATTGACGTTTCAGTTTGAAATTTATATTAATCGGTGAGAGTTTATTCGAATCAAATCGGATGCCAGATTTAACAGACTTAAAAGTACCTCAGAGCTTTTTTTTAGAAATTATTTTAGCAATGACGCTTAAAAGACGGTTTTGATCTAGTGTGAACTGTTTCAAAAGTGGCTCAGAACCATATCTCTGAAATTATTTGAGCTATGTATTGAACATACATGTTATGTAGGCTGGAAATATGGAGTTAAATGCTTTCCCGAGCTTAAGCGATCTTACCAATTCCCAGGATTAGGAACCCCAGCGCATAGAACATATGACCATGAGGATGCACATACTTCTTTACGCATTAAAAATTTAGTTTTAGCTGCTCGTACATTTATTTGTATGTTTTTTTCCATGAAAGCGGATTAGATTAGCTGTGTGTAGTCGAGCAACAATTCGTGGGCTACTTCACATTCCCTTTGGCCATAGCTCTTTGTTCGACAGGACAATACTTCAAACGAAAAATAACAGAAAAAACTACTCGATTTGGGTATGATGGACAGAAGGTGGCAGGTACGACTGCCTGTGTGTGTGTGTGTGTGCGTGAGCAGCTGTCATTCACAGTCACATCAAGCAAACCCACTCGCTGCAGACAGAGTTCGCTCCACCTCCTGTCCAATGTCCTGACAGCTTCATATAAATAAAACAAATGAGCAAACACGATGGTTACTGCGGTTGTTGCTGGTTATTCTGGCTGCGGTTGCCACCAAAATTTGACAACATCCGCGCATACAGGAAAAGCTCGCAGGTGACAGGCAGCTTCCATGCATGTACGCTCACTGCCGAGCTTGTGGCCTTAATCAAAATTTCAGTTTTTCGGTTTTGTAATGTATTTTGTCTTAAATATCAAACGGAATCTCGTTTAAAATTAATTTCAGCGCATTTGTCAGCGACAAAAAGTTTTCGCAATTTGAATTAACAGCTGCTACAATTAAATTAAACGCTTTTAATTTCGGAAAATATTTACACATGCAGGGAGCGACCAGCCCGAATCCTTTCAGCGCCCAAATTTGAATTTAAATTGAAGTTAGTTTGGCATTCAGCCGCACAAGTCGGCCTTTGAACGCCTTCTAATCCTTCAATTAATAATCTTCAGCGCTTAACTTTTTGCCAGCCCAACAACAACAACAACAGAAACAACGTGCTAAACGTAGCCCTAAGTTTTTTCCGCTTTTTTTTTTTGTTGTACGGCGCAGCGAACCCTTTTCGTGGTTGGAATTTTTTTTTTTTGCCAACGCACAATTATTTAACGCTTGCTCCGCTGGGGCTCGCTTGGCCTTCCCTTTTTTTTTTGTACTTTGCATTAAATGTCTAATTTATCAAGTTTTCTTGTTTGGGGGGCTTTAAAACTAAGCGCCTGACTTGGCTTCGGAAATAATTAAATTTTCCCTCCTTTGGGAGGCGACCGGATGTGGTCAGATACTTTGCCTTGAGATTCTGCCTGTCACCTGCTTGGCTAAGGTAAACAAAGAACTGACACGGCTTATATGACATATCATTTTCCCCATCATCCCCTGGACACGGTTTGTTTATCTTTCATTATTTATTCCCTTATCAGGCACATCACACCACATAGGCAATTAATTTTGTGTGCCTGAAGCCAGCGGTAAAGTGATTTTTATTTTGGCCAAGTCGAAAGATGTGAGAGCCAAAAAAAAAAAACAAAACAAAAAAATACCAACTTGCAATTTATTTTCATGTTAATTCGATGTGTAAACAAAGCGGCAGGAAATCAAATTAAAGGCAAATTGTGAACATTCAAATGGAAGAAGTTCCGTTTTCTATATGTCAGAGGGAGGTCTCAGGTGGTAATAAATTCCTATTCTTAGCGATTTTCAAGTGCATTCTAATGAAGCTTAAATTGAATGTTATTTTTGTTAATTTTATTTTATATTTCAGTCATGATAATTAAGTCAAGGGTCGTTGCTTCGTTTCAATACGGGCCCCACGTTTTAATACATTTCGACTGTGACTGAATAATTTCTGCCAAATGTTATATTTGGCGCTACACAATCAGCAGAGCGCTCTCAAGTCATTATTTTATGACCGAGGCCAGTCTGAATAGACGTTATCTGTATTGACCAAGCACGACCCAATGATCTTAAGAACGCTGATTGTGTAGAGCCAAATGCCAGATTCAACAAAAATACACATTTAAGTCTGGGTGGAGGTTGCTATCTCGACATAGAGAGAAGCTACTTTTTGAAACTTATGTGGCTATACAAACTATATGGGCTTAGCGGTAAACGAGGACATGATGAAGTACCTAGTATCCACGCGCAGTGACCAATGCTGCACTAGAGAAAAACCACAAGTCCAGGCGAATCGATCGAAAATGGAACTGTCGGAAATGAGAGAGGTTGACTTTGTGGTTTCACTTTTCGGTTTTGCTGCCAGTGACAAGTTCTGGACACATTAAACAAAAAAATCTTTATAAATCAATCAAAGACTTTTAAACAGAATTAAGAAAAATTCACTCTATGTAAATCTAGCAAATTGTACGTGTGCTTTATTTGACAACTACTTTTCATTTCACCGACCATCAATTCCACATTTGAAAAGTTTCCGTGGAAGTGGAATTGAGAACATGCCTGTATATCTTATGGCTGCCATAGGACCGATCGGTTCGAAAATGGATCTTAGTGAAAAATAATGTATTGTTATACCCTTGCATAGGGTATTATAATTTTGACCAGAAGTTTGCAAAGCATTTCCGACCCCATAAAGTATATATACATATGTATTCTTGATCATACTGGCAAGCTAAGTCGAACCGACCAGATCGGATTGATGTATCTTACAGCTGCCATAGGAAACTTCGGTCGGAAAATGGGTCTTCGTGAGAAAAACTTTTTTGCCCCGCCAAACTCGGACTCCATTAATTTTAAATGATTTCAAACATATTCAAAATCGGAATTCCGACAGATAGGTGGCGTAAAAATGGGTTTCAGTTAGAAAACACGTTATAATTTTAGCATTAAATTCGTTCTTAAACTCTGTTATTACAAAACATGTATTTGCAAGGCTTACATGTTGGTATAGTTAAAAGGGGTATAAAGTTCGGCACAGACGAACATAGCTTGGCCTTCTGGTTTTCAATTTTATCGTTCTAAAACTCGGCGAACACAGTAGTTATACTTTAAGCTAACAGTTTGCAGAACGTGGTTCCCAAAGGAATGTCATTCTATACCCTTGTAGAGGGAATATGAAAATAGTTGCGGCTTGTAACGCATAGAATTAATCATCTCCGACCACATAAAGTATATATATGCTTGATCAGCATCAACACCCGAGTCGATATAGCCATGTCCGTCTGTCTGTCTGTCCGTATGAACAAATAGATCTCAGAAATGGTAAGAGATAGAGGTTTGACATGTATGGAACATATATTTCTAATAGTTGCAGGCAGGTCAAGTTTATTTTAAATTTTGGACACGCCCCCTCCCGCCCCCTCAATTTGGAAAAAACGTCATATCTCCCACAGTTTTGATGATAGATTGTTTGTACTGCTGAAGGAATGATAAAGATCGGATGAACGATACTCAAGTTATGAGCAAAAAACGACCAGTTAACATGTGTTTTCATGTGTTTGGAAGGCTAAAAGTCACCATAACATGAAACATTCCCTTCTCTAGGCAGTGCTTTTGACACCTATTAATGAGAAGAAGAAATGCGGAATGCAAAGACAAACGAAGCAAGTCAAGGGAAAGAAGGCCAAATACAGAGGACCAACGGGACAAGTTGAACATTTTTGCGTCTTATTCTTTAATATCCTTTTACTTCAATTTTCAACAAGTTTTGCTTGCATTAAGAAGTTGGCGTTAACAGCAACAGCTGGTTACTTTTATTGGAAATAAAAACCGATGTGTGAATAATATGAATAATAATTTAATATAGTAGTTTCCACCGACTCAACTCAGCATTATATGATAAGAGTCAAAATCATCAGGAAATACTTTTCCTAAACTTTTCCAATTCCACAGTCACTTTAGAAAGAAGTGTTCGACGATTACAGAAAGGACATTAGGCTGGCGTTTTAAAAAATCAAAATCAAAGTTTACAAAGCGGCTACAGATGCAAAAAAAAAACAGGAACCAGCGATCATAACAATAACAACAATCAAATTTAACTTTAAAAAGCCAATTTAAAAACTGATTGTTGAATATTATAAATTTTCTTTTTGAATTTTTGTTCCTGATTTCGATTAAGCAAAATGAAATTAAACATTTACAACTTCAATTGAAACTAAAAATTCACTTTTTCTAACTTTTGCGTTGGATACTTGACCCGTTCCAAAGTCACATCCTTAGTATGCTATTTTTCATGCCCTCCCAAAATGGGTTCCATAAAAACGTGTAATTCATACATTCTTTGCGCAGCGAACGCCACAAGCATGAAATATTCCCTTCCGACGGATGAACTTCTGGAACAGTTCTTTGGGAAAGAGAAATTGGAAGGGAAACCCGAACGATTCACGAAGTTAAAAGCAACAAAAAAATCCCATGCTAAAATGCCAGCCCAAAGAATTATTCTTTGACGGTTTCACGCCTTAATAAAAGCGAATGGAACTTTTAAGTTTAGGGATTTACATCTTCGGTGAAAAAGAAGTTATAAAGATGTGAATTTTTCATGGTGTCGGGTCCGACTGGGTAGTATCCGTGTAGTCCGTGTGTGCTGGAGCGAAGTCTTGTTGAAAGGTCCACGGCTTGTATGCAAATAATGTCGTGTTGAGAGGCTTCACAACCTTTTCCTAAACGTCGGATTGATACACTTCTTTTAACAAAATTGGAGCTTGTCGATTGGTGGTCTCTCTTAACGCTCGGAATGAGTTCGGGCGCTTGTTTTGATGACACAGCATATACTCGATCGTTCTGTTTGTTAAACGATTCCTCTATGGTGAAAATTTTTTCGTCAGTACACAGAATTCCTCTGTGAGCATTGTTCGCGCACTGGCGATGCAATGCTTTCGATTTCGATAATGCTGTTGTGTACAAGTGGCCGGTGTCCCAAGTCACGTTCTACGATGCGCGACAAGGTGTCCTTGCTGATATTCATCTTACGAGACATGATTTTCAGCTTGCGCAGTGGATTTCTTGTGGCTGACTTGTGGCGTTCGCACAGTTCCGGGACGGGCGGATTTCGCGCGGTCTCTTATTCCATCAGTATCCTCACGGAACGAACCACAAAGTTTTGGGCGATTTCCAATGGGCGCAACATTCGAAAGATTTCACCTCTTTCGTAGCCGGATTTATGCAGGTCAATTACGACAACACGATTTTTGAGCGAGCACCATTCCATGATTGGAAACAACTGACGCCAAAAACTTTTGATGCAGTAATATAGCCCAAATGTCACTTGTCAAAGAGACGTCAAGTTGGAGTGTTCAATGGTTTTCGAGAACTAGGTATAAACATCATGCCTGTAAATCGTTGGAAAATCTATTCCCCATAGTTGTAAAATGGCCGGAAAACTGTTTGGAACTCTTTTGTTTTTTATCAAAGCGAGCGAAGAATTCTTGGACCCAAAGTGGCTGAGTTGGTATGATTTAGGTTTTAGCTGTCACTTAAGATTTGGTTGATTTGATAGTTCGATTGAAAATTGTGCAGGATTTAGGTGTTTTATAGGTGGAAGAGCGGCTTGGCTCAAATTGAAAATCTCTGAGTTCTGTTTGTTCAAACGGTGATGGCTATATAAACTCGTCAGTTGATGCTGATCAAGAATATATACACTGGACAATAACTGACGCTGACTTTCAATTGTGTACATTTTGTCTGCCATTGGCTAACTCTTTCGTTAGATATTCCTAAAAGGGGAGAACTGAAAATAATATTAAATGAATACTCATAAATATCTAACAAACGACAGAAATGCATTTGCATTTGCATGTTGGAAGAGCAAAACTTGATTTTTAATTAGCCAGGCCAAAAATAAAACGTGTCAGGCATCGCTGATTCTTGACATATTGCCAACAGCTGAGCCGAGCAGCCCAAGTGAAATGGCTGAGGCGTAGCACGTGCCGCTTCATGGAAAATTGCTGGCATTTTCCGAAGCATGCCAACGCCGCCTGGAGTCATCCCCGAGGCAGAGGGGCGTACAACGAGCTCTCCTGGGTTAAAGTTTAAACTATTTTGATATGGCGTGAAAGGCCATTCAGTTAGCGGCTACTTAAGCGTCAGCCAAAAGTAAACAATTTAATGTTCAAAGTTTTGCTCTGGGCTTCTCCCTAAACAACAACAACAACAGCAACGAGCATTCAGGCACCATGAGAGTACTCAGAGCTGGGAAAAACAAGCCATAGCCCAAGTTTTTGGGGGGCAATCATTAAAATTCATTTCCTATCGACACACACACACAGGCAAACACAAACATGTTATGGATGGCGCCATTTAGTTTGAATATCGATGGCAGCCACATCCTTCGCATAGACAGCTCTATGTACACATGTGGCACGTCCCTTCCCTTCAGTTGGCAAGTGCCTTGCAGCGATTTGAATGCGGCAATTCCTTTTGAATTGATCCCAAAAGTGACCTTTGATTTTCGATACGAATTCAGTCATTTTCACATGGCCAAAACCGAAAGTCTCTAGCGACACACACACACACACTCGAAGCTGGCGCAGCCATTTTGTTTGTGTAGTTTAAGTGCCCGCATTAGTGGGGCATATAAATTTTGTCGGTAGACCCCTGACAACAACAACAACAACAACAATAACAAGGACGACGACAAAAACGATGAAACGAAGCGAAAATCAAACTAAAACTTCGCCACATGAAAATCATAATTCAAACGTTGAAATCAGCACACAGATTGCCCCCCTCTCCCTCTTTCCATATGTGTGTGTGTGTGTGTGTGTGTGTGTGTGTGTACACAATGGCAACTATTGAAAATACGCAAAGCCTCTTTCGCTGGCATGTCCTTGTGCTGCTTCTGTGATTTCATTGCTTGCCTTTGACCTCCGCCTCCCCATTCTAGTACCCATTCTGAATGGGATCCTGGGATGCGTGTGCGTTTTGTTTTATTGCCAGGACCAACACGCTGCCAAGCTTTTTGCCAACTTTCCCGCTTGCCGCTGCTTTGTTGCCCATTGTGTGAGGATAATCGAAGCCATAAATAACAGGCGCGAACGCGTATTTGTTGTTGCTGTTGCTTTTTTTTTTGGTTTTTGTTGTAGAACGCACGATAACAAAAGTGACAAAAGTGACAAACAGCAGGCAACTGTCAACTCGCCCCAAGGCTCAGCCCAACTCTGCTCGGGCCAACTCGTTAGCAAATCCAATTTGTGCGTGAATGTCAACAGTTTCGTTGCAGTTACAGTTGGAAAAGCGCTAAAGCTAATAAACTTTCAGCGAACGTAAAAAAAAAAAAAAAAACGGCACACAAATCGCGTGCTTTGTCAAGTGACCGACTTTTGAAGCGGTTTTCGTTTTGTTTTTTTTTTTTTTTTTGTAATCAATTACAAATTTAAATTTCATTCACACAATGAACAATTTGCATAATAGCCATACTCATACACACACACACACGAGCATAATTGAGCTTTAAATTTATGCAATAAAAAAACGTTACAACTTTCCACATGACACGCATTTTATGAACAGTTTTCAATTAATTACAGCGTTGGCTCAAATAACGCATTTTAAATTCTGCAGCTGTTTTTGTTGTGTTTTTTTGTTTATTTTCTTTTTGGTTGCGACATGTGTCACATGGCGCTTGATGCATTAACAATGATTATTGCATGCAATTTCGCCTATTTAAAATTTCATAAATTAATGAAACTGCATTGTGTACTTTCATTTAAATTAATTTAAACAATTTCAAATCAAATTGATTAAAAAAAATCAAGTCAAAAGTTTGAATATTTGCAATGTCAGTTAAGCCATATGGCTTACCGCTGACCAATTGTGTTCTGACTCAAGCATGATGTCTACCCAGTGGGGCGTAGATAGCTTTTTGTAATGAGGGGGATGCAGTATAAAGTTTAGAAATTTTTATACTCTGTGCCAAAAGTAAACAGAGTTCAGTTTGTCCAGAAGTATTTAACAGGCAGAAGGATTAATTTCCGACCCTATAAACTATATATAAGGTTGTCAAAAAGGTCTTGCGGTATTTTTATTGAATTTTCAATTGTTCATAAAATTGGTTATAATAATGCGATTTAAGTCAAATATGCGCCGTTTTGTTCGATGACGAGTTCCCAACGAGATGCCAACTTCATAATGACCCTCTTATAGAAGCTCGCTTCCCTATTGGCAAAAAACTCGGAGAGCCAATTTTCACAGGACTCTCTTGTCGCCATGGACAGAAATAGGTGGTAATCACTTGGTGCGAGATCCGGACTATACGGTGGTTGCAAAAGAACCTCCCATCCGAGCTCCCGGAGCTTCTGGCGCGTCACCAAAGATGTGTCTGGCCTGGCGTTGTCCTGATGGAAGACAATTCGGCCTCTGTTGATCAAAGATGGCCTCTTCTGCATGAGTGCTGCATTCAAGCGGTCCAGTTGTTGGCAGTACAGGTCCGAATTGAGCGTTTGGCCATAGCGGAGCAGCTCATAGTGGATGATTCCCTGCCAATCCCACCAAACACACAGAAGAACCTTCCTGGCCGTCAATTCAGGCTTGGCCACCGTCTGGGCAGCTTCACCGCTTTTCGACCACGACCGTTTGCGCTTCACGTTGTCGTAAGTGACCCACTTTTCATCGCCAGTCACCATCCGCTTCAAAAACGGGTCGATTTTGTTGCGATTCAGAAGCGATTCGCATGCATCCATACGGGCAAAAATGTTTTTTTGCGTCAAGTCGTGTGGCACCCATACATCGAGCTTCTTTTTGAATCCAATCTTCTTCAAATGGTTTATAACGGTTTGATGACTCATGCCCAGCTCTTGGCCGATGCTACGGCTGCTACTATGCCGGTCTCTTTCGATCAATTCAGCGATTTTATCGCAATTTTCGACGACAGGCCTTCCGGACCGTGGCGCATCTTCGATCACCTCTGCACCAGAACGAAAACGTTGAAACCATCGTTGTGCGGTGGAAATGGAAACAGTATCGGGTCCATAAACTGCACAAATTTTATTGGCAGCATGAGATGCATTTTTGCCTTTATCGTAGTAGTACTGTAAAATATGCCGTATTTTCACTTTATTTTGCTCCATGTTTGCGACGCTATAACTCACGAACGACTAAAAACAAACAACAATAAATCAAACACGTGTTAGCGCGTGAAAAGAGCTTTCCAAAAAGCTCTAGCGTGAACCGATGCGACGAATACAACTAGAACTACGCTCTTGCAAAGACAAGCTTGCGGAAATACCGACTTTTACAATACAAGACTTTTTTGACAACCTTATATATTCTTGATTAAATATCTGTTTGTATGAACAAACAGATCCCAGATGGTAATAGATAGATATTTGACAAGTATGGAGAGGTACATATACTTCTTACACTTGCAGGCAGATCATATCTCCCACAGTTTTGAAGATAGATTGTTCGTACTTTCTAAAGATAGTAATAGTTTTGCCAAAAAAAGTGACAAAGATCGTTTGAATGATACTCAAGTTATGATTAAAAGTCAGTTCCAATCAAAGATCAGTTTTAAAATGGTTACAGTAGTGGCGCCATCATCATTGTAAACTAAGTCCCAGTCCAATTCATAATTTTCCCCTGGAGTAGGTGACCCACTATCATTGCTGCTTCTCCCTTGAGGTACGACTTCAGATAACTCAACTTTTGAACATTGCTGATATCTTTATTAGTGTGTATAAACTGCTCGTATAATTGGCAGAATGGCCTCCACTCGTCTGGGTCTCCTGAGAATTGCGGTATCGGGTTAACTGGTATTGTTGGCAAAACTGCTGGAGACGTAGCTGCCTTTTCCTACTTCAATTCAACTATATGCTGCATTTTGACGTCCAGCGTTTCCTTCATTGTAAAGGCATCAATTCTCAGATCCCGAATCTTGTGTCGCTTTCAAAAGCGCCGAGATTGTACATTGTTAGCAGCTTCTTATGACTTTCATTTTTGTGGTTGGGCTTAATGAGTTGATAATTACTAAATTCCATGAAGTTTTTAGAAGCTTCATCAGTAGCCAGCTTCAGTTGTTCTCCCAGGGTATCCAGCTGAATCACCCATTTCGTCTACTGAGCTCGTTGATCGAATGCTGTCCGTATCAACATAAGCCGGAGGAGTTGATTTCCTTATCTGCTGCACTTTAATTGCTTCTTTCGATCCCTCGGCTGTTTCGTCTTTATCTTTGTCTTTCAATTCTAGCTTCAAGCTTGCCTCTTTGTAAGACTTGATTCGCGCGAAATATTCGTGATCGTCTATTGCAGATTGGAGCAATACTGAATTGTTTGAGTTGAATTTTGCTTCCTTTTCATCGATTTCTCTATCACTAGTCTTTTCCTTGATGAGTTGGTGAAAATCTTTGGTGATCTCCGCCTGCATCTTCATTATTTCCAGCAAATTCACACGAACAGCATTTTGGAGATATTTAGGTTTTTTTTTATTTTAGTTTCGCGTTTCGAAAAATGTCTTTAATTAGGTCACCAAGTAGACCCTGTTGTATTAATTTACAGTTTTTAATTAAAAACCACTGATTCCGTTGTCTTAAGCCACGGAAAAGGCTTAACACTGCACTGACCTACTAGTCTTTCAAGCAGATCTTGTCGGTTTGAAGAACCAAAAAATGTATAGACTTATACATTTTTAGTTGAGCACGGTTGAAAGAATTCATTTGTACTGACTTGCTGAGTGTGAGCGAGCTACCTTTTATTAAGAATTTCTCATCCCTTAACTTCTAAACTTATCTTAAGGATGTGTGTGTAGTCATATTCGTGAATGTAAGTATAACTAGAAGGCCAGGCTAACTTCGTCTGTGCCGAAGTTTTTATACCCTTGCAAATGCAAAAGTCACAGTTTAAGAAAGCTTACATAAAAACCAAAAATTTTTGTAACTAAAACCCATTTTCTGACAGATATAAACGTCTGATTTCGACCAAATTTCGCGAATCTTTTTGAAAACATATCAAATTAACAAAAAAAAGATTTTCTGACTAAGACTCAATTTCCGACCGATCGGCCCTATGGCAGCCTTAAGATATAGTCATCCGCTTTCGGCCCAATTTTGCGAAAAAAAAATTTTTTTACTAAGAATCATTTTCGACCGATCGGTCCTACGGTAACCATAAGATATAGTCACCCGATGTCGATCAACTTTTTCAAATTAATTTGAAAGTGTTTAATATTATGAATCACCGACCTTAAGAACGATTTAATTAAAAACAAAAAAGTTTTTTTCCACTAAGACCCATTTTTCAACCGATGGTTCCTATGGCAGCTATAAGATATAGTCATCCGATTTTAACCAAAATTTGCAAATCTCTTTGAAAGCATATAACATTAATAATAGCCGAGCTTGAGGACGCTAACAGTGAAAACAAAAAAGTTTTTCTCACTAAGACCCATTTTCCGACCGATGCTTCCTATGACAGCTATAAGATATAGTCATCCGATCTTGACCAAAATTTGCAAATCTATTTGAAAGCATAGAATATTATTAATGACCGAATTTAAGAACGCTAACATTGAAAACCAAAAAGTTTTTCTCACTAAGACCCATTTTTCAACCGATGGTTCCTATGGCAGCTATAAGATATAGTCATCCGATCCGGTCGGTTCCCACATATTAGCAGCGTGCAGTAAATAGAAGATTCTGTGGAAAATTTTAGCTCGATAACTTTTAAACTGAGAGACTAGTTTGCGTAGAAACAGACGGACAGACAGACAGACGGACGGACAAAGCTCAATCGACTCAGCTCGTCGCCCTGATCAAGAATATATATAGTGTATGGGGTCGGTAATGAATATTTCTATGCGTTGCTAACTTCTGGGCAAAATTATAATACCCTTTGCAAGGGTATAAAAATGCATTCGTGAGGGGAATACACATTGCCTCACAAGATGCATATTAAGTGGTGGGAGCCGGATGACCCCCGTTCAAGTGGTGCAAACCATAACAGCAACCGTAATTAAATTTAATGTTACATATGACAAATTTAATGATGCTGAATTATGATAGGCTGTGCGATGTGAATGTGATGTCTAATACTACATGTGGTTTGAAGTCTCGTCTCATTTTCATGTTTGAACAGTCTTAGTAAGAAGAACTTTTATGTTTATAATGCTATCGCTCCTAAACTTGTTATTGATAAATATAACATACTTCCACATAAATCTTGCAAGTTTGATCCAAATCAGTTGACTATAGAAAATAGCTGCCATAGGAAAGATCGGTCGAAAAACGTTTTTGTTTTCAATGGTAGCGTCTATATGCTTTCCAGTTTCCAGCTCGGTTTCCACACAATTTTGGGGAGTTTGGTCGAAATCCGATGAATATATCGTTTAGCTGCCATATAACAAACTGACAAGCTAGTGGTCAAAGTTGTGGCGCCACCTATTGCTGAGTTTACTAAATAATTCAGTTAATATTGTTCAAATCCTAAAATAAAATTTTGGAATGAAAATCATTTAAAACCTTTATTTATAAAAATTATACAAGCAGCTAGGGTAAAAAACTTCGGTCGAGCCAAAGCTAGCTTTGCTAAGCCTCTGTGGCGCAGGAAGTGTGAATCGGAGCGTTGTCCTTCTGAAATATCCATATATCTTCGAAAAGGTCGCCTACAAACGAGACTTTTCTACATACTCGAAACATGCCCAAACCATCAGTGATCCACCGCCATGGTTCCTCATGTGGCGAGTTTCTCTTGGTTGACTTAAGTCACGCCTATACTTACAACAGCCATTAGGAGTCATCTAGATTGAACTTTTTTGATCCAATAATATGACATTACGGAAGTCTTCGGTTCAAAATGCTTGCCTGTCTGCAAATGCCAAACAAGCATTAAGGTATCGTGATGGTAACTTCGGTACAGGCTCCTACTGACATTGAGCAACTATTTCTTGTCCTTACAAGAAATTTGCTTGCCTTACAGCGAGGAGCTTTATTTCACTCTTACACCTGTAACCGATGTGGCTTGGTCTACCGCTGCGTTCGATCTGACCACAAGAGTTTGGATTTTTTTAAATATTAGCAGACGTATTTCTGTGTCAAGACACTCTGGAAGCTATTTCTGTGATGGTAGCTCCACTTTCTTTTAATACTTGGACTAGTCCGCGATCCTCGACTGATGAGTTCTACAAAGCTTTCTTAGTAAAAAACCGAAATAGTGTAATGTGGTTCCCTCAACAACTACTTCATTTACTTTACTTATTTATTTCTAAAAGCTTAATTAATCAAAAACAAGTGAGAAAGTCGGTCAAGCCCGACTATAAGATACTCTGTACCAGTTAATGCCGTCGCCCGCACTTGCTCGCTCGTTATAAGCTCATCTCTAAGTTTCTAGCTCTCTCTCTCGGTGATTGGCGGAAATGGCGGGGGGTGCCGGTTAACTGATTTTGCTCATAACTTGTGTATCGTTCATCTGATCCGAGCAATTCCAAAAAATAATTTTGTGATTACTAGATATCTCTAGAAGGTACGAACCATCTATCATCAAAACTGTGGGAGATATGACGTTTTTTCCAAATTGCGGGGGCGTGGGAAAAATTGAAATTAACTTGATATGCCTGCAAGTATAAGAAACACATGTCCCATACATGTGAAACCTCTATCTCTTACCATCTCTGAGATCTCTTCGTTCATACGCACTGACGGACAGACGGACATGGCTTTATTGACTCGGCTGTTGATGCTAATCAAGAATATTTATACTTAAAAGGGACGAAGATGATTCCTTTTGGCTGTTACATACTTTTGCACAAACTTAATATACTCCGTATACCTTTGGTACAGAGTATGTATAAGCATTCACTTGTTGTCATGCTGACGATAAGATGCACAGTAGTTTCTGTTTGTACATATACTTATTTCCTAAGAAAATCATATTGAGGCACACAAATGTGTGATAACGGTAGTAAGAATGGTGACCAAAGAAGAATGTTGCATAAGCATTCTTAAAATAAGATTACAACAACAGATTTCTGCATACCCAAGACCAATGTACCGTTACTATTGAGGAAGAGAGAAATGAAAACATGTTTTCACATATACTTATTTCCCTGAGAAATAAGAAGATTAGGTCCCATACATGTTAAGCCTCTTTTTCTTACCATTTCTAAAAAATGTTTGTTCATAAGGACATGGCTATGCCCACTCGGTTGTTGATTCTGATCATGAATATATATTCTTTCTACGGTCGGAGACGCTTCCTTCTGGCTGTTACATACTTTTGCGCAAACTTAATATACTCAGTGGTACTTTGGTACAGAGAATAAAAATGCGCATTTGACTTCCGTTCCGGTGGTATCAATTTTTAATTTGTATTCCGGGTAATGTTTTTCTTTCAGGCGATGTTCGCCAATTAGGCAGCGAAAGTAAAGGCTCAGGGACGGGGCAAATAAATTAAGGCAATTATATAACATTCTCTGATTGATTCGATATCCATGCGTGAGGTGATTTGTTTCCTTGGGCTGGGGCTAATTAGTAAATTTGTTGTTGTGGCTGATGTTGAGCATTTATTTATGTTTTTCATGCCCGTAAGATGTCGGCGGCGGCTGCTGCTGCTGTTGTTGTTGTTGCTGTAATAAACGCATAAAGGATATTAATGAGCTGCTGTTTGCTTAGCTCCTCTGAACTCTGACACGATTTGCTTTTATTTTAGCTGAAAAGGCAACTAATTGCTTACTCTCACACACGCGCACACACAAGCATATTTCACAAATTGCGCATACGACATGTTAAACGGCTCACACACACACAAGTTAGTGCTGAGCGCATTATCAGCCCACTATGAGCAGGTTTATTGTTGTTCCTTCGCCTGCTGCATGCCTCTGTCATAATTCAACTTTTATTTACACACACAGACAGACACAGGCATTCTCGGTGAGAGTGAAATGTGCTTTGAGTGGCGCTAAAAGTATGCCGCGTGGTGTAATAACACGCGTCATTGCCAAGGGGTAGAAGACTGAGCTGGAGCCGGAGCCGGAGCCTGAGCCTGGTCCGCTGTGACAGTGACAGCCAGCGGTGCTTATGCTTGTCAGACGCATACTTATGATATATCACACACACACACACACACACACACACACACACACACACACACGTGCTGTGAGGAAGGGAGAAAGCTGAAATCTGTCCCCACTCCTCCACTCTCGCTGCCCGATAAGAGCTTGTCAGTTAAATTCGCACTACGTCGTCGTCGTCGTCTATCCTGTCGCCTGCACGCGCTGACGACTATTGCAGTAAAATTTATATCTTATATATAATTTTATTTTTTAAATTTATGCCAGCTGCCGTCAGCGCTCAAAGAGTTATGCGTCTTTGACTTTATTGGGCATGCGGATTGCACAATGCATACGAGTTACCGAGTGAACGGACACGGAATGGGAACGTGATCGGGCGACTGCTCCTGCCTTTTTGTGCGGCGTTAAGTCTTGAGGAAATTGTGTCACATTATGATGAACATTTATGGCAAACTTGAGCATTTGCCCATAAATTTGTGCTCCTTGATGATAGCTGCTGGGTGTGAGCCAACTCCTTTGTGGGTTGTGAGAGCTAAATATGATGGAGTAGCTGTGGTAATTTGACAAGGCTCAAGCCCTCACAGTTGTACACACGTTATTTCGACAGGTGAAAGGTGGCCACTGAAACTGAATTGATTAATATTTTCAGCTCTTAAATTCATGAAAAAATTCCTTTCAGTTGACTGTTACATAAGTCTTTTAGTTACTTGGCAAACGAGCAGACAACTTTTGTGCATTGACAAAACTTTTTTAATTAGCCAGTGCTCCACTTCTTTGCCACCAAAGTTCAAGTTTGACATAACAAATGAAATGACACAGCTGACTTTCTTTTCCGCCAAGTTAATTAATCAGCAATAAAATATGTGCTAACCAACTGACAAGAACGGATGGGGCGGGGGGGTGGGTGGCGCAACTGACTATGGACACCATTTTGCATGCATATGCTCTGCCTGTCTGAAATTTACTAATGAGCAAAGTTTGACTGGGCCAAACATGCGCAGCTTATTTTACTGACTGTCTGTAGGTTTTTGTGTTAATTTATGTGCAGGTAACAAGCAGCCAACTAAAAGGAGAATGCATGTGCCTATGAGAAAGGTATAAATGTGAATGCTGTAATGAAAAGGTGGACTATCAAAGGGCGTACACTCAAAAAAATCAAGTGGAATTTCATAATTTACAATTTGGGAGGTATTGAAGAGTTTGACGCTTTGATCATAACTTTATTTGCAACTTTTTGGCATTTTACCAATTCAACAAGAAAAGAGCTAGACTTAAAACTTTTCTAGGGCTTCGATTTCATCGCTTACAGAACGTATTAATTCCTCTTTCATGCTTGCTCGTTGTTGCTCTATATATAACACACATTGATTATGGCAGTGCAGACAATCATTTGTCAAACAAAAACAGGCTTAGTAAAGATCGTGTGGCCGGCGTAGATCTTTGTGGATTGCAAAAACAAACGTGGTGCTAAGGCATCTGCTCAATACACTCTCAATCATTCAAATAGACATACATTTTTATAAAGAATAACAGATTGTTGTAAACGATAAACCAACAAAACTTCATTTAATAGGTAGGACTTCCAATTTTGAACTGCTGCACATCAAGTGGCCGAGCGTTGTGATGTGCAAAATTACCTTGTCGTGCCTTTGTTAGTATTCGGCTCATTCGCATCAAATTAGTTTGGTAGAGTTGGCCTGTGATAGATTTACCCGGGTTGTAGCAGCTCGTCGCACACCACGCACAGTTGGTCACACCAAATACAAAATAAATATATATATAATTATGTAAATATGCTACTTTCTCCGCTACATTACAGCTATATTTTTCTTCAAATGAAAAACAGAAAAGTTAACTTTCCCGCAAATTGTGTTTTGTGGGCACACAAGTTGACATATTCGGAGCACGCTAAAACTATGTTGCTTACACTTCAGCGAAACGATCCGTCATGAAAAAGAAAGTCTAATTATAAGTCCTAAATATGAAATTGGTTGCAACATTGTCCGATTCGGGTCGGGGCCACCGCATCACTAGAGCTTCTAATCCGCATGTCATATAGTACAGTACCACATTTTATGAATTCAACATACACGATATTATACGGTACACACGGTACTATAGTTTCTCCCAGAAGCTTGCAACGCGTAGAAACGTTTATTTCTGACCCCATTTATTATATACACACTTGATCAGGGCGACGAGCTGAGTCTATTGAGCTTTGTCCGTCCGTCTGTTTGTCTCTACGCAAACTTGTCTGTCAGTTTTAAGGCTATCGAGCTGAAATTTTGCACAGAGTCTTCTTTTTACTGCACGCTGCTAATATGTCGGAACCGGATCGGATCGGATGACTATATCTTATAGCTGCCATAGGACCGATCGGTCGGAAAATGGGTCTTAGTGAGAAAAACTTTTTTGGTTTCAAGTAAATCGTTCTTAAGGTCGGTGATTATTAATATTAAACGCTTTCAAACTAATTTCAAAAATTTTATCAACATCGGGTGACTATATCTAATGGTTGCCATAGGACCGATCGGTCGAAAATGGGTTTTAGTAAGAAATTTTTGTTGTTTTTAATGTTAGAGTCCTTAAACTGGCTAATCACAAATTTTATATGCTTTTAAATATATTCGCAAAATTTGGTCAATATCGGATGACTATATCTTAAGGCTGCCATAGCACATTGGATTTTTTTTTGCCTTTTATTGGCATAAACTCTAGTTGTTAAGATATTGACCCCAAATTTGGTTTGTACGCATATTTTGGACCCCAAAGACGACTTGCAAGGATTCATTTAATTTAGATCAATATTTTATAGAGCTGCCATATAACCGATCTGGCAGATTTGCTCCAACCTTGTTGTTTCTAATGCAACTGAACTGAAATTTGGTTTGTACTCGTATTTTTTGCTTCTAATACGACTTACAAAATCGGGTTCGACTTGGACCATTACTTTATATAGCCGATCTGTCCGATTTGAGCTAACTTTGTTGGACTGAATTAAGGTTTGAACTTGTATTTTAAGCTCCTTAAGCGACGTATTGAACTTTGTTCAATTCGGCACACTTTTTCATATAGCTGCCTTATAACCGATCTGGCCGATTTGCACCAACTTAGTTGGTTTTAAAGATATTGAACTGAAATTCGGTTCGAACACGTATTTTAAGATTTTTTAGCGACTTATCGAAATGGTTCGATTCGGCATACTATTTCATATAGCTTAGATTTGCTCCAACTTTGTGATATTTTACGCTATTGAGCTGAAATTCGGTTTGTACTTTTATTTTTAGCTCGAAATACGACTTACAAAACTTTTTAGTGTTTTACGCAACCAAGCAACAAATTTTTTTTTTATCTCTATCTCATGTAATATTGTCAATTTAAGCACAGCTGCAATAAAGCCGATTTTCTCGATAAGTCGCACGTTGTAGCAAGAAGTGTTAGTTACTCATAAATCTGCACATTTTCGTTAACAATTTTGCATTTAAAAAGCTGTGCAGCGTTGTGCCATGCTTAACCATTAACCACAAAACACAGCTACACTGGATAGGGTCAACCTGAAATTACACATTAACAACACGAGGCACAGTTGGGCAACCGAACACAAAAATGACAAACGCGTTATCAACTTATAATCTTAAATATCTGAACTACAAATTAGCATTTTTACAATTTTTATTTTGTTTCTAACTTTTTAAGCAGAGTTGGAAAATAATTGCTGCCAATTTCACAAAAAACACGTGGCACTCATACAGCTGACTTCAACAGCCCGTCAACAAAACAGTGTTGCCACAAAGTTTGAATATGTTTTGTTTTTTATCTAATAGGAGTATGTAAATATTAAAAAGCATATAATATTAAAATCTGAAAAAAAAAAATTTTTTGGTTTTATGCCAAAAAAAGGTAAAAAAGAACCCCTGTGCATAGGAGAGAAAAACTTGTTTGTTTTCAATTTTATCGTCCTTAAGCTCGGCGATTGTTAATTTGATATGTTATTGTAGATGTAGATGTAGATTTGCGAAATTTGGTCGAAAGCAGATGTTTATCTGTCGGAAAATGGGTTTTAAAAATTTTTCTGACTTTTTCGTAAGCGTTCGTAAACTCTGACATTTCAAAAACAGCATTTGCAAGGGTATACGGGCACAGACGAAGTTGACTTGGCCTTCTCGTTGAAATACGGATGTATTCGTTCTGAAATTTTTGTCTTGATACCGATTTTAGCTCGAGAGTGCTTGACTCTAGCTCGATACAGGTTTATTTGAACAACACACGGAATTGATTGTATCTTGTTATTCTAGCTCGATTTAATCCCACAGTCTGATCCAATCAAGATTAAAGCTCGGTTCTCGTACTTGATTTGATCTCGAAATCGGCTTGTTGCAACTGGCAAGAATATCCGAGATTAAATTGAGCTCGATATTCAACTATATTCAATACGAATAAGGATTGCTGCAAAAACTCCTAAGATTGACTTGAGTTCAATATTTTAACTCATTTTGACCAGGAAAAATAGCATTCCATAAGAACACCATGTTACTTTTTTTAACGACCTTTTTGATTTTCAAACTAGTAAGTTCAAGCCGGCTCGAGGCCTGCTTGACTAACCACACCACAATGGAAGCTAATGGCTGTTTAACAGCTACCATCTAATGTCAAAAGTGCTTTAACTGGTAGATAATTCCAAGGCAAAAAAACACTAACCGCAAAAAACCCCTAAGTTGACAGAAAAATTTGTGTATATATGTGTACCCTTTTAGTCTGACTGTATTAGTGAGAAAGTTTTTTCCTCTCAGTTTAGAACTTGCTCTCGGTTTTATTTCGCTTTATTTGAATCTTAAGTCAGTTTCATTTGATTTTCAACTAGGATCCGTACTTGAAATTACCTTTTAAGATTGTTCCAATTCTGTTAAACTTGATGCTAGTAGAATCAAGTACGACTCGTACTTGAAATTTCAATCCGAAGGTCGAGATCATATCAAATTTTTTGAGTTAGCTTGCCTTTCTCTCTGTGTACAGTTACAAAACATTCAATATATTCAATAAGAATAAGACCCACAAATACTGATCATTTTGCAAAAACTTTTAATATTTACTCAATTAAGTTTTTGGTTAACATTTAATTTGTTTGCGACCTTCCGAAACAGCGCCATTTTTTTATCTTCTTTCAGAAATTATTTCAAGTCATTGGACGAATTTAACAGAACAGCTTGATCATTGATCAACAACATATTCCAGTAGTTTTTCTCTCAGTCTCTTGGCTTAAGTACTTTTAAGTACTTTATTGGGTCGGAAATGATTCCTTCTCCCTGTTACATTCATTGCACAAACTTAATATACTCTGAGTTCCATTGGTGTGTCAGCTCCTGTTAGGTCTCAGCCGCATCAAACTGTTAGAAAATGTTTTTTAGAAAATGTCGAGCACCTTGGTTAATGTTGTTTTCGTATTATAAACAGTTTTTAAAAATATTCATATTTGAGCAGTGTTTGACTAAATTTTTCCGAGTGCAGCCAAGGCCTCTCAGCCGTGTCGGCAACACACGAGGTACACATTTGAAATTATTATCTTTTAATTAAAAGGCATCCAACATCGCTGTTGAAAATTCATAAAAATTTATGAACTTTTGTGCGTGTGTTGCTTGTATTTCATGTATTTATTTATTTATTATACAGCCAACCAAGAGGCTGTGATGCGTGTGTGTGTTTGTGTGTTTTAAGGGCCAAGTACGGGGTAAAGATCTAAACCAAATTACCGCCTGGCTGTCAATACAAAATGTTGCATAATTACGAGCTTGACTCCTGGAGTGTTGTCACTCGTGTTCACCCCATTACGCCAAACTAGCCGTGACCCATGGAGCACGGTTGCAATGCCTCGCTGGGCTCGGGTGAGTTTATCAATTTTGATGCGTTGTTTAATTGTCGGCACTCGTGTGGGTCGTCGGCATCGAAACACGCAATTAAAAGGAGCTGCAACATTTGGTAAGCCGATAAAGCAGCAGCACTCACTAAGGACTCACTTTTATGGCATGGGGGTGGATCAGTGTCGGGGTCGTAGTCGTGGTCGTGGTCGGGGTCAGGGCTCAGCTGTGACTGGGACATAAATCTACCGCCTTAATTACGAGACTCACATTGAAACGCGCCATTAATCACACTTCATCGAAGCGAAGGGCACATAAAACAAACAATTTCGGGGAGTGCAAAGAACTCGAGTTCGGGCCGGGTGGCAGGGGACTCTCCGACTTACCTACCCTTTTTGGCACCACTTTACGAGCTCAATTTGCCTGATGCGCCCGGCCAGCCTATATATGTATATATACCAGATTTTATTAGCACTTTTCATATTTCGCCATTGGCTGGCCAAACAAACCCTAGACATTCCGCAAACAAGTTACATTTCACTCATGCTTTGCTCCTACTTCTGCTTTTCTATTTACAGCTTCAAATCTGCCAACAAAAATAAAAACAGAAAGGCAATAAAAGTGCAAATAAACATGTAAAAGGACATTAAGCGCTGGTATAGAGCCACAAGGATATGCGTTCGATTTGAAAGAAACGAAACGAACCGAGCCAGTCGAAATGGCCTTTTTATGGCCCAACTCACAGTCAAAGCGCACATTGGCGCTTCATTAAAGCCAACTGCGGAAGCGGAAATAGTCCTGCGGCAATAACCAAATAACAAAAGCAACCAGCAAGCGGTGTGTTTATTAACGCCACGTTATCGCCCGACATCGACTGCAGTTTCGCCATCCACCTTAGCTTTCAGATTCTTTGACAATTTGGTCAAATTGAAGTTTTCTACATAAATGACGAAACGTTTTTACGTTCGGCACAAGGCAAATGACAACCGCAACAGCAACAACATTAGCAACAACAACAATGCCATCGACAACAATAGCAACCTTTGGCCAGGAACAACAAATGGAACACAATGCACATCGAAAATCGCGAACGAGGTGCACGTCACAGTCTATGTTACGAAATGGAAAAACGATTCCAATTGTCGGTGTGATATTGACACTCCTGATTTGCCAGCAACTGCAACTGCACGGAGCTCTGGCCGAAGAGGAATCCCAGGACTTTCAGAAAAACAGTGAGTACACGTAGAAATAAGATTTTTTTTTGTATAAATGAAAAGTCGGACTTTGTGAAAACAAAACTGAGTTTTTTCTTCTTTAATGTGTTTTCCGCCTACAAGAGTATCGTTTCCGAATTCCAACGATTGGAATTGGCAAATTTTCTGATATTCACGAAACTTTTTATTATAAAGATAGTCAAAGGAAGGAATTCCAAGTTAGCATTATTTAATCGGAATCGAAAACGGGATCAGACCTGTGTGTCACAAAATCTAACTTTTTACGGTTCTCTGGCTGAGACCGATTTGTATACCCTTGCAGTGGGTATTTCAAAAATTGTCCAGATGTTTGTAACGCATCTTTGACAACATAAAGTATATAAATTTTTGATTAGCATGACGAGCTGAACTGATATAGCCATGTCCAGATGTCGGAGTTTAAGGCTATCTCAACCAAACTTTGCACGATGTCTTTAGGTTTTCGGATCCGGCCGGATCGGAGCTACAACATATAGCAACTGCCTTAGAAACGATCGCTCGAAAGGCATATACTGCCCTTTTTTTGGCATTGAAATTCGTCTTTAGTTAATCGTCGTTGTTTGCATCGGCACGGCCAATGCCTTTCATCTTTCACTCGACTCAGCGTTTCGAGCACACGACGGCTACCACGATTCGTCTCCCCCCGGAATCGTTGGACGTCTTTCTGCTGCCGATCGTCGTTCACGTTCTTTTGCGCCTTTTCGTCATTCTCTTGTCGCACTGTTTATTGGTTACACTCAGAGAAAAAATAGAGAATTTCGCTCTTGAATCAAGAGCATTCGTTCTCAAAAGTACGGTGAGAGTGAAAATTCTTGATCCAAGAGCGAAATTCTTGATTCAAGAGTGAATTTTTGATCGCGACATTCCTGATTCAAGAGTTTCAGCTCTTGATCCAAGTATGAATAACTATTAATTCAAGAGTTTCAGTACTTGATTCAAGAACGAATAATTCTCAAAATAAAAAAATTAAAAATAATATTTGGGGTGGGGGGTGGGAGAGACACGACCGACCCGACCTGACCGACGTGGTGGTCCGCGTCTCGTCCCCCTCCCGGTCCCACGCACCATTATCAAATCAACCACACCAACACCCCAACCACCACCACCCACCAAACTTTGTTTTAAACAGTGATTGATTTTGAGATAACCACAGAGATTTTTTTTTTTTTTATTACTCTCTGGGACTTGAACACGGTACCTCGAAAGACTGAAACACACACAGGCGACGGGCAGCTTAACGAGGTCAGCTAACTTCCTTAAGCCAGAATACGCGACGAAATCACACTTATAAATAAACGCTTTCGTACGCATCGCACAACAACAAACTGCGCATGCGCTCTCAACCTCTGCGCTCTCATTCTCTCAACCAAGGCGTATTTAATAAGGTGGCAGAAGCGTCGACGTCGCCTCTTTGCTGTTGCCTTACGGTTTCGAAAAATTCATATGTGTGTGTGTATACATGTGTATGCGAGAACACATTTCTTTGAGTTTATTACTCTCTTGCTCTCGCTCTCTTTCTCTCATTATACCCGTTACTCGTAGAGTAAAAGGGTTTACTAAAGTTGGTGCAAATGTATGTAACAGGCAGAAGGAATCATTTCCGACCATATAAAGTATATATATTCTTGATCAGCATCAACAGCCGAGTCGATATAGCCATGTCCGTCTGTCCGTCTGTCCGTCCGTCCGTCCGTCTGTATGAACACCTAGATCTCAGAGACTAGAAGAGCTAGAGCAACCAAATTTGAAATGTAGACTCCTATTGTCTGCACGCAGATCAAGTTTATTTTCAATTTTTGCCACGCCCCCTCACGCCCCCGCAATTTGGAAAAAACGTCATATCTCCTACAGTTTTGATGATAGATGGTTCGTACTTTCTAGAGATATCTAGTTCTTAAAATTATTTATTGATTTGCTGAAGGAATGATAAAGATCGGATGAACGATACTCAAGTTATGAGCAAAAAACGATCAGTTAACACCCACCACCCACCCCACTCATAACCTAAGCATTGCGTTCAGCAGCAATCTTAGTGAGAGAGAGAGCAGAGAGAGAGAGACGAGTTAAAAAATGTTGCATACTTTTCGGCTGACCCACCTCAGGCATACAGTAAGGCTATTAAACATTTGTTTCCATGAGTAACGGGTATATCGAAGTCGGTTAGAGCCGACTTTAACTTACGCTCTCGTTTTTCGTAAGGCAACGCGACGTCGACGCTGCTGCCACCTTATTAAATACGCCTTGCTCTCAACGACCAACTGCGCATGCGCCCTCACTCTCTGCGAGAGCGACTCCAACGCTACTCTCTCAAAGTTAAGTTGCCCTCACCCCCCTTGCCTATAAAAAACCAAATTGAGAACGTTTAGAACGAATTTATCACGATTCCAAGAGCGAAATTCTTGAAAATTCAAAGAGCGACTAATTTTTTTTTCAAGAGCGTTCGTACTCAAATTATTCGTTCTAGTTTTTTCTTAGTGTACGTCATTGTCTAGGGCGTCGTTATATAATTAGTGATGGGCATGCTTGACCCTCGTGAGCAATCTGCATCCTACATGAATATACGGAATTGTTTTGCCATTTAACAGCTTGACTTAATTTCATTCATTCCCTTCTCGAAGTCGTAATATGCCGAGTTTGTATATGATTTTGATAAGTTCTGAAAAAACTGACTTAAGTTTTCTGGGTCGGGTGGCACTTCGGTAGGTTAACAATTTATAAGGTTCGGTGCTGGGTCCGGTTCTTCAGGGTTCGGTTCCGAAACGGTTTGTAGTCTTGGTTATAAGATAATACTGTGCCATATTATTGAACATTTCTGGAAAAGAAAGATGGTAGCTTTATAGCCTTGGCTGGGATTGGACTGGTTAGCAGCCGATATCTTTTTGTTGCACTTTGAAGTTTTTAGCCTCAGATTGGATTTTAGAGCTCCAAATCTCGTAAAACTATCGTGAATGTCATTGGCAAAGTTGTAGCAAATCCAAGAAATATCTGTTAAGTACTCAAAGTTCCAAGACCATTTCAGAATTGATCTCAATGCGATCAACTTTTTATACTCTACACTCAAAGTAACCAGAGTACGTTGGGTTTGCGCAAATGAATTGATGAATTGAACAACCCGATCTCAGAGATGGTAAAAGCTAGAGACTCGACATGTTTGGGACACAAACTCTTTAAACTTGCAGGCAGATCTAGCTTATTTTAAATTTTTGCCACGCCCCCCTAATTTGGAAGAAAATTTTATATTTCCCACAGTCTTTAAACCTTCTAGATGTATTCGGACCTTCTTGATATAGCATATTTAGTTATCGATCGTCCAAAGGACTGATAAAAATCGGATAATAGATACTCAAGCTATAAGCAAAAGTTAGTTCGCAGCAGCGCCGATGGGTTTTATTGCTACAGCAGCAACAAAATTCATACTGAGCATACACTTTCGCTGGTACAGAGTATTTTACACTAGGGCTTGACCAATTTTCTAACTTGTTAGTGTTGCAAAATGTATTAACTTTGTTAATGTTTATTAACTTTGAACTTTTTGTTCGAAAAATCGTCTTAGCGAAAAGGACGATAAAAATTACACTATTTAGTCATCAATTTGAGACTATTTAGTATCAAATTCTCTTTAATACTCTAAGTATTAAATTGATCATTTCAAAAGTATTCAAATGATATTTCCAGGATATCAGATTGATACTAACTTCTAATGGTAGACACATGTTTGTATTAATCATATATATATCAATTTGATATTAGCTCTTATCAATGCGAATTTCAATTGTCAAACTCTTAGTATCATTTTGATACTAGCTTTTATCAATTTAATATTTTGTATTATCAAGTTTGTAGTACCTATTCAGTTTTCCATAAGCTACAATTTGAATTAAAACATTATGTTTTAAAAACTTTTTACTTTTATTTGGAACTCTCACAACATGTTTTGTATTTACACTTATGAAATGAAATCGTCAGCAGTGGGCACTTCACTAGGGGAAACATTGTTCTCTCACTCTTCCTGCTCCGTGTCCACGCGGGTGTGTTTAAACAGAAGTCTAGTCTCTGTAATGGTGTGCTTCATGCAAAAACACTTGCCCATTTCGGCGTGTGTGTGTTTAGCCATTCATAAGAAGTTCATTTTGCTCTGCTTTGTTGTTGCAGAACATCGACTAGCTTATAGAGTCGGTGTGTCGACGCACAGTGTGGCCTTTTCCCGAACCATGATACTAGTTACAGTTTCAGTTTGAGACAATGCGTATCAAATTGATATTGATACAAATTTTTTTGGGTGTATAGTAAAATAAAATAATTTTATCTTTTTTTGCTTTCTTGACTAAGTTTTTCCATCTGTTCGGAATGTATGAGCATAAGTCGAACCCAGACGAATACGTTTGATACTTACAGCGAGAGCTGACTTCTGGCAGCGCAGAGCCGAGAGCTAACTGCTAGCTCCCGACTTTCGCTCAGAGTCAAAAGCTGAGAGCCGGCCAGCCCATAGGCACCGGTGGCCGAATTCCCTCCTGCTTTCCACTCAGACGCGAGCCGAAAGCAAGTAAATCGGCTGAAGTGTTTCATGCTCACCAAAACAAGCACATTATTCTGTCCTCTCAGACCAAGAGCAAACAATTCAAGCCATCCAAAATAGAGTTAAATTCTGTGAAAGCAAAGCCCATATAAAATAATTTCATAAGAAATTCATGTTCAATTCGCAAATTCATATAAGCAAATGCCCGCGCCATTCCTTTGGCCCAAAGTCGTGTTAGTTCCTGCACATTTGGCCTTTAGTTTCGCACCTTTCCAAATGCCACATGTGCATCATTCCCGACAAATAAATTGCCAGATGTGGTCAGTTCTGCTCGAAGTAGTTTGATCATTGGAATGCAAATCAAAATGGGGGCCAGTGGATTCGATCTACTTACGTATTCGCTCACGTTTGCCTGAAATGGGCTGCTTTGCCAAGCATTTTGTGCAAACTTGCAAATCATGTGGCGACTGCCAAAATCCTTATCAATGTGCGTTAGATAAAACGTGCAGAATTCTTGTCTGTGTTTCCCTCGTGCTGTTGTTGCTGTGTTTGGCACATTTTTCAAAAAAACTTGCAAGCCATGACTCCGTCCAAGTCAGCAGTTTTTGGCCCAAACAACTTTATAATTTGCGAGGTCGAGCATGTGTTGGGTATTCGCTTGGGTGCCCGGTGCTTTTTACGACCATCTCAACAGGGAGTTGTTGTTGTTGCAGTAAGTAGTTTACGTTTTGTACGTCGATAGTTGCCAACCTTGGGGCCAGGCATCAGGCAAATCTCATTTCCCCCGATGGCTTCTCAAAAACAAATCATAACTCGACATCGACATCAGCATATTTTCGTGCCGGGTCCCCGTCTGGTTGTCTGTCTTTTGTTGTCGGCTGGGCCAGAAATTTATGACAGGATTTGGCCCAAAACGAGACGCATTTGCCAGAGTTTTCTATTTCGCTGCCGATGCGTGGGATTTTGTAGTAAATTGAATTTCGATGCCTGGATTTAGACATCTCTACGGTTTGGGCTTGGGCTTTGGCCTACTGGCTGCAGCATTAAATTTAATTATGTGTGCTTGGAATGCCGCTTGTTTGAGTTTGACAATTCCTCGTTCTTGTTAGCCCTCTTCCCAAACATTTGCCCAACACACTGATGACGCTTTAAGTGGAACTCAAATGTGCTGCGTAACGTTGGCACATAAACAACTCACACCATGGCTCCCGCTGCGTCTACCACAGCGACTCCTGGGACATTGGCATGGCACTTGGCGATGGTTTCCGCTTGTCGCATGAATATTTTCATCATAATCGTCGCTATTTTTATGTTCCGCTGACGGTACAACTACGACTACATAAAAAAAACTACTTGCAGCAAGCAGAAGTTGAAGTGTTTGGCTTTAGCAGGGGATTCGGTTGGTCGGGTGGGGGGAGAGCATGCAAATCTCTTGCTGAGGGGCAATCAACATGCGTCTGAAACAAAACATATTTGCTAAACGAGGGTTGCTCTGATCTAAGCGCACATTCAATTGCAATGGAAATATGTACGAGAGTCGTAAAAAGGTCGCATCATTTGTGTTGTAAATTGATTTTTTTCTCTGTTAATTTTGATGAACTTCAAAGGAAAAGAACAGAAGGGTGCGTGCAGCCCCTCCGCAGCGACACATGTGCTCCCGGCCATCGAACAGAAGCGTGGAAAAATTTCACAAATATATTTCTCTACATACACACTCGTACTCGCATTGTACATTTCCATATACATTTATTTATAAACACGCGCGCGCGTACCGAGTGTCAAAACAGCGTCATAAGCGACGGCGGATGGTGGTCAGGAGGCGGGACGTGCGAGATGAAGTTGTGAGCAAGCGCCACAAGTCAAGTGCAGTGGAAGCAAATGAGAATTTCGTTGCATTTCGTTGCTCTGGAGCTGCCACGTTGCGCCAAGACTCAAAGTTCAATTTCACATGTGGAAAAACGGAGCAAAAAAAAAGAAATATTGTGGGGAGCCAGAGGAGCGGACGAAAATACAACAGAGGAAGCACATGTCACACTGCAGTACGTGCAGAGTGGAGGATGTGCATGTGAATGCGGTATACAAGTATGTTGGTGGGAGATGGGAGTTGGGAGCAGCAACTGGCGCTGGGCCTTGACAGACGACAACTGAGCAATGAAAATGGAAAATAAATGGGATCGAGTGCCAAAGAAAAAAGAGAGACAGAGACCTCATATGGAGATGAAGAAGTCTGAGCATGAGGGGGAGACAGGGTACCATATGAAAAGGATCTTTGAGTAAAGTAAAATGGCAAAAAAGCTACAGAAAAAACTTATTTAAACAAGCAAGAAAGTCGGACAAGCCGGACTGTAATATACTCTGTACCTGCAGTAGCAGCGCTGATGCAGCGAACTTTCCTTTAATCATAACTTAAGTATAGTTCATCCGATCTTTATCATTTCTTCGGTAAATCAATAACTAATATTGATTACTAAATATCTCTAGAAGGTGCGATACATCCATCTACAAAACTGTGGGAGATATAACATTTTTTACAAAGTACGGAGTCGGGAACTGTCTGCAAGTAATATAGAAATATATGTCCCTTACATGTCAAACCTCTATCTGTAATCATCTATGAGATTCCTATGTGTACTTTTGGTACGGAGTATAAAAACTAGTTGTCTATATTCAAGATAATCTGCCAAGAATTGATTTCACCTTAAAATTTAAATAAAATTTCTATAAGTAAGACATTTTATCTGAAAAATTAATTTTTAGGACAACTTTACTAAAATTCACAGAAAAATATCTTAAATATAGAAATTAATTCGAAATTTTCTTAAATATAGAAAATATTCGCACTCCGCGCATTAGTGGTTGTTTTACGCATAGGGCCGCGCGCAACAACAACTTCATATGAGTTCTCTCTTCTCTTTATCTCAAAGACACTGACCGTTTTGTCGAGAGCAAACGTTCAAAGTGTCTTTTGCGCATGTATGAACAAGTGGATATTATGGGCGTGAGCCCATAGAGTTCAAACTGAGAAACTTGATTGTATGAAAAACCTCACGGTAGAATTTGCGAAGATTTTAAATTTATTGAGATACTGACCAATCAAATGTGTTCTTAAGAGATGGTAACATGCAACGAAAAAGCCATTTTAGATTCCATTAACCGAATGCGTTTTCAGTTTCAAGCTTGGTATGGAGATACTTGCGAAATGTGTGCAAAATCTCTGCACACTATTTTGTCGATGGCAAGAGCGAAATAAAGCGCTTATCTTTAGTTGTTTACAAATTTAACTTGGCGGGAAAATTTAAATTAATTAACAGCGAATAGTTATGGTGACCTCCAATGAGGCAATCGTTGCTACAATAGCTTTCTGTGTTTTGTAAGAAGCGGTAGTGAAGGCAATAAGGTTTCGACAGTGTTTGTTTAATACTTATTTGCATTAAAGATCTAAGAGGTGGCAGATGTTAAATGTAAACAAATTGCAAATGATTAAGTGGATTTTAGATCCATTGTCACCTTTATTTGTAATAGGCAAATGGGAGGGTGCTGAATCGACTGTTTGAGCCATGGCATCTCGTTGTTATGTATTTATATTCGAACGGCATAGATAAGGAGATGTCGTCCTCGACTTGCGGCCACAAAGAAGTCCCAAGTGCGACCATTGAAAAGTTGTGCAGCTCATCCGTTCGACATACAGAATCGCAGTCGTCCACAACTGAATCACTTAGAGCTGGGCCAAAGTTCCCGATCATCAGCTTACTCGTACGAGAATCTAAAGGTTCTGAATAAGAGAATTAACATGTATTTGTTTATATGCATGGCATAAGCTGGCGAGAAAGACTAATGTGGAGCTGACTTCCACGTCACATCGCTGCATCCTTGAGTCGCTTCTACTCTTGGCGTGCTTAGTACGCCAGCATCGTAAGCTGTCCTTTAACAAAGCCCAAGCCGCGTTACAATTGTCTCCTAGATAAAAAAAACAAACGAAATTGTGAATATCATAATTAAACTCAATAATTTCTATTTCCAATTTCCAATTATAATGCTGTTTATGGGTGAGCTTCCACAGCAAAGGAAGCTCATTTATTCAATTAATTAGGACCACCTTCTCCTCCACTGAAAAGTTGTCACACACTTGTATGACGAAAAATTTGGTTTACATATATTTCACTCCTTTGAAATCATCACTCATCGCTTGAGTATCGCGTGACACGTTGACGTCGGGTGTGATATAGATATGACTATTTTGCGATTGAGCTGCAGACTAACTCACGAAACAGCAACCTACGAAAGTCGTGAGAAATCATTTTTATACTCTGTGCCAAAGGTACACTGAGTATATTTGGTTTGTGCAAAAGTATGTAAAGTAAAGTATAGCCGTCCGTATGAACGAACAGATCCCAGAGCTAGTATGAGATCGAGGTTTGACATGTATGAGACATCTACTTCTAATACTTGCAAGAAGATCAAGATTATTTTTAATTTTTGTCACGCCCCCTCCCGCCCCATCAAATTAGAAAAAGCGTCATATCTTCCAGAGTTTTGTAGATAGGTAGTTTAAACCTTCTAAAGATATTTAGTAATCAATATTATTTATCGATTTGCTGAAGGAATGATAAAGATCGGATGAACGATACACAAGTTATGAGCGAAAACATCAAATTAACACCCACCACCCATATGGAGTTTTTGATTTGGCGGGTATCTCCGTACCAAGCTTCATCAACGAAGCCTTATTGCGCGGATTATGTACTAGCAATTGCTTTACAACACAAAATTTACCATTTAGGTATCAACAGTTTCACCAAAATTATGCAATTAATCTTATGAGTAAAATGTTTCATTAACAGCTGTTGATCTACTTAGGATCCGATTAGTTAAATCACGTACTAAAAATTGGAAGACGACAAAAAAGCTTTTAAACATTTAGTGAAATTAAATTTTTAAAGGCATTCCAGCTACTTGCCAGAGAAGAAAATTGAAGCTGATTTGGCGCCACTTCAGGTTGGATGGCCCACGTCGCGGCTGTCATTTGAGTCAGCAGTTGTTGATGCTGCTGCTGCTGCTACCGGCGCGAAAATCAATTTAATTGTAGCTGACAATTAAATTTACGCCGAATTAACAGCGACACTTCAGTTTTTCCGAGTCTCCGGCCTGGAGCCAGGCGACACTCTCCATCTCCGTCAGTCTGGCAGGCGGACAAATGTCGCGCTGATTTCTTGTCAAACAATTTTTAATCAGTGTCGCTTCAGTAGCGCTGACTGTCCTCAGGTTCAGAGTGGCCGCCCAGTTGCCCAGTCTCCCAGTTGCTTGTGACTTTTAATTCCATTTGGTTGTCGCCTGGCTGCAGCCGGGTCTGATAATTGCCTGCACATTTTCGAGGCCCGTTAATTTTGACACTGGCATGCCGAGGCAGCGCCTGCTGCTTAATTTGACAAATTCGCATGACGCCAATGGCTAATTAGGCGCCGCAACTGCCGATTGGTTGTGTTTTCTTTCTTTTTCGGCCACTTCCAAGAATTTCAAGTCGTTACTTTTTACGATCAGCCATGCTCCAATGAGCCAACAGCTCAAAGACAAGACAAGTGCCGCCTGCAAGTTTGTTTGCATTGCGTAAACAAATAATTAAAATAATGTGACGAGGCCGTGCAGCTGCTGCATCTGCGTTTGCCATGACAAATGCAATGCAGATGTTATGGGCTGCTCCTGCACTTTGGCCCAGTTCTGGTGGGCCCAGCCTGGCTATGAAAATGTGTTGTGCATATGTATGTGTGCTGTGAAAGCTTTTAATTGTTTGCTTTTGTTTACCAATGACCCAGGTGTCGGCGACCCAACCCCCGCCCCTGCCCCCTCAGCCTTTATTTGTTGTTCAGCTAATTGATTTATTTACTGTGTGCGCCCATTTTGAAATAATTTCATGCTAATTTGCTTGTTAATCGTTCAGCTCTTTTCAACCACCGCCCTCTAAGTATGTGTGTGTGGGTGGGTGCTTAGAGCGTCAAACGGAGGGCTCCAATGGAGTGTAAAGTGTTAAGCGGTTGTTGTTGTTGTTGTGCATTGATTGCTAATGAGCATGAGCTTCAGTTGATTTAATGCACATTTTCTCTCCCCCAAGCCTGCATTTGACACTTGCGCCTTTCAATGTTCTAGGGCCATAAACCAAATCGGCAAACGGGTTCAATTCCAAGCTCAAGTGGCCATGGAACTCAACACATTTCGGCCCTCTTTTGGGAGGCATAAACTCCTACGGGTCGTATATCAAAATGTATGCGCTAGTTTATGGCCGTTCCTAGACCACGACTCAGACTCAGGACTGATGCTGCTGCTGCTGTTGCTCCTGCCCTGCTTGTGTTGTATCAGTATCGGCAGACTGCCATAACTCAGCAGCGGCGCACTCAATTTGCTTAGTTGGCAACAGCCAACAGGCAAGAAGACACACACACACACACACACACCTCTGACTTGGCCCTTTGGCTGCTCGCCCAACTACGTTGCTTTTTTTGGCCATTTTGTAGCCATTTTATTTTGTATTTATTTGGCGCTTCTTTTGCCATTTTATGCTGTGACATTTCAGCGACAAAATCCGTTTTATTTATATGCGAAATATGTAAATTTACGACTGTGTGTGTGTGTGTGTGTGTGTGTGTGTGTGTGTTTACTTGTAGTTTATGTGCTGCATTGCATACTTTCGGGCTGTGCGTGCGTGCGTGCGTGCTTAGATTGAGTTTAGTTCACTTATCCTTGCATTTCAATGCAAAACGCCTGCCCATAATTTAGATAATTTTTGTTTTAATTAAACGCACAGCTGACAAACTGCACAAATTTATGGCCGACTGACAATAAATAAAGCCGATCCAAACCGCACAACTGGAAACGCAACTTAAAATGCAGCAAATGTAATTCAGTCTAATTTATTTACTCTGACCAAGGCAATTTATGGCATTTGTTGTTGAGTTTGTTTTTTTTTTTTCAATTTGCAACAATTTATGGCCACATTTTATGCAAAATTCAGCTACTAATCATCCCCGCCGGCCGGCACAAGCGACTTGTAAATTAAAATTTAATAAAAATGCAAATTACGCAAATTGCAGCCGTCCGCCTGCATGCCACGCCCATTTCCGTCACAAACCACGCCTCCCCGACTAATTTTCAATTAACCGTTGGGCTAAACAAAATCCAAAAATTGGGGGGGAAAAACTCACTCAGGCAATGCCAAAATTTTTGTACCCTTGCGGTGTTAAGAGAACGTGAACCGCTTATGGAATGCCTACGTTTGAGAGTATTTTAGTCTACGCAAAGCTTTTGCTTTGGCATTCTTCAGCGAGCGCAGAGGCCAAGCAAAGCTTAACAATCTCAGAGCTTTACAACTGAAATACACCAAGTCGGGATTAAGATGATGAAGCTAACTTTCAAAAGATGTTTCGTTTGTTGGAAAGAGGTGCAGTGGTGAGAGTTGTCCCCATGATACAACTAATACGGTATGACAAGCTACCAAGCATTGTAAGCTAAGAGCTTTTTGACACATTGAACACTTCCAAGCTGAGTTGTAAGCTGAGAGCTTGACATACCTTCTTCGTTGTATCATGGTTGCCCCTCTACAAGCAATAGCTTTTTGAAAACTTTACAAAGTTTGCTTCATCGTGCACTGCCTTCCATGATACAACCAATAAGATATGGCTAGCTTCACTCAGAAAAAAAAAATTGTGGGTGTCATGGGACGCCCGGTACTACCGAAGCCCCTTACGACGATAGATCTGATTATAAATTTAACTGTTAACTCACTGTTAATTCAGTGTTAAGTCAGTGTTAGGTCAGTGTTAAGTCATTGTTAAGTCACTGTAAAGCCGATAGTAAGTCGCTGTTAAGTCACTGTTAACTCACTGTTAAGTCACCAGGTGAAGACCGCTGATGATTTGGTAGAGATACCAATAAAACAGCTGTACGGTCAACTAACCTCATTTGTGGTGTGGTGTGTCCGTGCTTTAAAGTTATGTAAAAACATAGCGAGACCTAGAGCCGGCAAAAACTTGAAGGTTTGATTATTGTAGATTGTACTTCAGTTATGATTTGTACCAGTTTTAGTAAGAAAGCTTTTTAGTGGTGATTTTTTCTGAACGTCGGGTTTGATTTGTGAACGATAATTTACGAACGATATCGTTCAAATAGAAGTCCGCTTGTGATGGGATTTGTAAGGTCGTTTTTTCTTAGTATACCTAGCATTGTAAGCTAAGAGTTTTCTAAAAGCTCGTGCATCTAACATTTCGCAACACATTGATTTGTAAGCTGAAAAAAAGAACGAGCTGAGAGCTGCCCATTTCCTATTAATTGTATTATGATACATTTCTACAAACGAAAGCTTTGTAAAAAACTTCCATCGTTTAAATCACGAGCCGGTCAGAGCTGAACCTTCTTAATCAATGACCAAAAGAAGTGGAATCCGAACTGCACCTCCTCTTCTAAATTTTGAAACTATGATCTTAAATCGTTTATGGAATAGCATAAAAATGTATCTTAGGGGTTTCAGCGTCAAAATAATTGTAAGGTATTGAATCGCAGCATTATTTAGTAAAGACTTCCTTTGAAAATTATATTGGATTTCCACTTTTTTGTTGCATGACTTTAAGATGGTATAAGGATCTTACTTCCCACTAGCAGTTTCAGCAGTGTTACTAAATGTGGTATATTTTCATTTGAAAAAATCGTAGAACTGTTTTGGATAGTTTTTTTCATAGTTAAGGAGTAGTACCTTCCGATAATATCAAAGAAAGTCAAAACAAAAGTATAGGTTCTCCACAAAACGCGTCTGAAAAGAGTCAAAGCTATTTTTGTAACTTTAAGCGGTAAAAACTACAAATCTCGACGTGATGGACCATTTCTGAAAACAGATTCGTGTTCAGCACACGAAAATCATCTACAATCACCACCGACCCTTCAATATGCTGGAAAAAGTATAATTTTGTTGCCTTGTGTAATCTGAATACGAACGCTTTTGAAAAGAAATTTAATCGTTCTTGAATTTCTTCTACAAATTGAACTAAATTCGTTCTCATTCTTAGTTTTATAGGCGAGGGAGTGAAGATAAGTTACTGAACTGACAAAGCAAGCCAAATTAAAGAGTACAGCCTTCAAAACTCAAGGCTCAGAAGTTCTGGATCAAAAATTAACTCATGAATCAAGCAATTCGCTCATGAATCAAGCATTTTCATTCTTACCGTACTTCTGAAATCGAACATTCTTTACATAAGTACGAACTTCTCTATTTTTTCCCTGCGTTTATGATAAACATATTTAAATTGACAGAATAATTGACAGAAATTAAATATGGCCCGATTTCTTATCTTCTATATAGAGCTATATGTCACATAAACTTACAAATAGCAGAGTAAATTGTGAGCTTATCACACAAAGCACCTATCTGGAAGAAGAGACATCGGCCCTTAGAAATAATAGTTTAGTTTTCAACAAGATCGATTGAACTGTTTTTTGCACTAAATCATTTGGATCAGCTAAGATTTTCGACACCATGAAATTTCCCTACCGTATCTAAGTCGTTATTAAGTCGTTATTTTGTAGTTTTGTTTGATTCTATTAGAGCTTAACTCTTTTACGAATGTTTGACTTTGAGACAGATTCTTTTAGGTACGCTTTTGTGTTTGCAAAGTCAGCCGTATTTACCATTTGCTGAAACAGCAGGTGGATTGTGTGTGTACTACAGATTCAGTACCTAGTATGAAGCACTGTGTATCGACTACTGAGTATCTAGTTTGGAGTACTGAGTATCGAGTACTTAGTACCGATTACTGAGTAACGATTATTGATCATCGAGTACTGAGTATAGAGTACTGAGTATCAAGTACCGAGTATCGAGCAACGAGTATAATGTACTTATTATCGAATAGTGAGTATCGAGCGCTAACTACCGAGTACGGAGTATCGAGTACTGAGTATCTAGTACTGAATACCGAGTACTGAGTATCTAGCAAAGAGTATCGAATACTCTGTATCGAGTTTTGAGTTACCAATACTGATTATCGATTACAAAGTATCAAATAGTGATAATAGAGAAATGAGTACCGAATATTGAGTAACGACAGCTGAGTAACGAGAGCTGAGTATCGAATTTTAAGTATCGAGTGCTGAGTATCTAGTCTTGAGTACACTAAATTCTATGCGAAACATTGTATCGTCCCTTTAGTTTTTTCAATTTTACAACCATAATTTTTGCCAATAAATTGGTAAAATTACCTCTAGTACTTTGGTATGCTGTAAGCCTGTGGCTACCCAGAATCAATCCTTGTAAGGATTATAAAAAAAAAATTGCCCAACTCAAAGGGCGTAACATTTAGTGAAGAAAAGTAAATGAAAAACAACAATAAAAAGTGCTGCCAAGTGGAAAATGTTGCCAAACTAAATGAAAGGCAACAACACAAGGCCAGACAAAAAAGGGAGCAAAATATATTCACAAACGAGTTGATTACGTGTCTCAAATAGATTTGCCCAATAATTCCATGGAATTTCGTTTGTGAATTAGCCAACAAATAACGAAAAGAAAGAGGCACAGGGCAAGCAACTTTTGCTTGGCATGTTCAAGTGATAAATTCAATTTTCCACTTGAGCAGCTGCACCCTTGCACCAACACGCCCCCCTTCCTCGCCACCATGTGTGACTAATGGCGCTTGCTGGTAGCCAGCAAATGGCGGATTCGTTGGCGGCAATCAAACTGAAATCATAAAGGCGTGTTGTCCAAACATAAACATAAACGCCTCAAACAAAAGGCTCGTGCCTGGTAGCCATAAAATCTGCCAACTTTACTTGACTCCCGGCTAGGAAAGCGCTGAAGCGTGGGAGCCACTGACGCTGCATTGTGTGTGATTCACCTGTTTTAATCGCTTACAGTTTATAACCCTTCAAACGGATTTCATAGAGCTTTTCCCTTCGTATTAGCCAACTTAGAAGTAAAGTACATACTTGCTTTTGCCATAATTTTCACTCGCTATGGACATATTTCGACCAGTGTACATTGGGCCTGTGCCACTAAATTTGAAACTAAATTCCAAAATGTTTGTTTTTCAAGTACAAAAAACTAATGTAAGATAAAAGGGATGAAGATGAAACCCATTAAAAATGCGTTAATAAATTATTAAATTTTTAAATATTATTTTCGGGATTAAAGTTTGAAAGGTTCGGATATTTTTTGGCTCAATCGATAAAACGCGATTTGTAAAGTGACAAAACTGTTCGATAACACAAGGCAACAAAATTAGACTTTTTCCAGTACATTGAAGGGCTGGTGGTGATTCTAGATGATTTTCGTGTGCTGAACACGAATCTGTTTTCGGAAATGGTCCATCACGTCGAGATTTAAGGTAATTTAAGCTTAATGTTGCAAAAAAAAAAAGCCTATTTTGACTCTTTTTTGCGCGTTTTGTGGGGAACCTATACTTTTGTTTTGACTTTTTTGATATATTCGTAAATAATTATTTCTTAACTTTAAAATAAACTATCCCATACATTTCTACGATTTTTTTGAATGAAGATAAGTTAGTAATTGTATCAGTTTTCACAAAAAATCGAATATATTGTTGCTGCTTCAAAGTTTCCAAAAATGACTAATATGACAAGAAGTTGAACTTCCATGAAAACTCCGGGGCAGTTGTCTCTACTTAACTTGTAGGTGACATTGGCACTCTTCAAAAAGGCTGTGTCATCAGCAAAGGTGGCAAGGAAAATGTCCTTTGGGTCAATTCTGGAAGTAGTATCTCCAGTGGGCATGACCATGGTTGAAAGTGTGTAAAGCGTGGGGCCGAGGACGCTCCCCTGTGGAACTACTGCACGTATAGTTCTTGAAACTGTCCTGTCAGTAAGGAAACTGCGCACCAGATCAAAGAGCTGTGGTGGGAGAAGACACTTTATCTTGCACAGCAATCCTTCATGCTACACACGATCGAAAGCCTTATCCGTACTCCTTGGCATGGTACGCTTCAAGGATAGAGCTAGTTAGCCTGTTTAACTATTCTGCCGTTACGTGCGACCCTCTAAACCCAAATTACATGGCCGGAATGCGTTGGCTGACCTCATCCAAGGCAAGTATTCTGCTCAGCAGCCATCTTTCAAAGATTTTCGACACCGACGAAAGCCAACTGATTGGCCGTCACGATTCAACATCTGATGGACTCATCCGGGCCTAGTGGATCATAACTTTCTGGGCCTTCTTCCAGGCCCTCAGGATGTACCCCAGTCTCAACACTGAGTTGAATATAAATACTAGGAAGAGTGCTTTCAGCGTCTTGCTATCGATCCCATCTTCTCCAGGAGACTTTTTGGGCTAAAGCTCTTTGATGTTTTTCGTTCACCTTCGTCAAAGTGATCGGAGAAACTGATAGTTCAAGCTGACCAGGGGTGTCAGGAATACGAACCACTCTGCGAATTCTGGACACAGTCGAAGAGCAAATTTGACCAATTAAAAAAAAAGATGTGCAGCTTACTATAGTAAATTTCAATGGCTTTCCGATAAAAAATATTGCATTAGGACTCCCTGTACGGTGCGCTGAGCCCCCTAGGGAGGCTCCGAAAAGTGTCCCATAGGAACATATCCGCCGGAGAAAAGGACCTTTTCAATATATATGAAAAAAGTGTGCCTAAAGGACTCCTCAAATGAGTGATTTCGGCGTTCCAGAATGCTCAATCAGATAACCCGCAAAGGCTCCGCGCAAACTCCTCTATTAGCCTATGGTTTTTTTGAAAAGGACTCCTTAAATCGTCCAAAGATACCCTAGACGGAGTGTTTCGGGATGGGTTTCGGTGCTCCGATAATGGGCCGAAGAGGAGTTCCTACGGTTTCTCAAAATGCTCCAAATTTTATTAATTAAATATAATATATTTTATTCATTTTTTTGTGGTTATTGAACAAAAGAAACATCAACAAGATAGTAAATTGACATAGCGGGATTCAGTGCTCCCTCAATGATACAATGCGGTTTTGTTTTGGACTCCATTTTCACTCCTGCTTCGGAGTGCTCCGGAAACGCACCTTCGAGGTGCTGCTTTGGGAGTCCCTTTTCACTCCTGCTTCGGAGCGCTCAGCATATGGCTGGCTGGGCTCAGACTGAGTAGAATAAGTGGGAATTGGGGCAGAATTCTCTGTACATATAAGGCAACAGTTAACTGACATTGCTCCGGAAGGTGTATATACGTGTATGGAACCAACTGACTGCTTAAAATATGGCAACTTGCCAGTGAGTGTGAACGCACCCTAACTATGTAAAATATTTTTTTTCTAAAAGTCATGTATTTCTTGAAGGAAAGGGCTAACATAGTCCGAAATAACACAACTCGTGGAAAAAGTAGCCCACCTGCATAAGTGTCTTTTTGAGTATCATAGGTAGAATTTTTGTAACTTCGCATTCGTGTATACTGGGTCCTAGTTACCCAGTAAAAGTTACTTTCACTTCTATAAAACTTATATAAAACTTCGTGCAGAGCGGCGTAAAATGGGTTAAAAGTTGAAAAGTTAAGTAGGAAGTGTAGGCCAAACGGTTAAAAAATCACGAAACTTCCAAAAATAGGTAAAATAGACGGATAAACAGACATGTTAATAGACAGGAAAATATGAGGTGTAGACCAAGAGGACCAAAAAATCGCGAATAACAAAAATTTTATAATGAGTTTTGATTATTATGAAGAAGGGTACATAGACGGATGTATAGTATTAGTATAAAGACGGATGAGATTGTTAAAGCTTCACAGCTTCTTTCTGTGTTTGAAAGTATAAAGGGGGCATAGCAACGAGCGACGGGACAGCTAGGTTTATATACATAAAAACATGTCGAACAAATGCCTACGTTCCAAAAAAGTCGCTCTCTGGCCCACAGTGCACTGCCTTCAAGCAAAGACAGCAACAAAATGCACGAAAAGTGGACAAATAAAAGTGGTCATAAAATTGAATTTTTTATGAGTAACCCTTGCGGCTCCAAAGGGTTAATTTCAATGGGAAGTGGAGCGGAAAGCAGAAAACAACGGTCAAAGGGCAAACAATGTTGGATGTTTGTTGATTTGCACCTTTTTTTGACTTTTGGCGCTGATTAACGGAAGCATTACTCATCGGGTGGCGGAGTCTGCTCAATCAAGTGCAAAATGCAAATGCTTTGAGCAGCTAAAAATATCAACACAAAAGGAAGCGGGCAACAGTTGCAAGTGTTTGATCCCTCGCACCACGCACCCTATGACAGTCACGCCCCCCGCTCCATTGATGCGCTTGGATGTTGCATTTATTGCGCTTGTTAAAGGCAGCTAAAAGGGAAGCGAATGCGAGAGAAACAAGTTAAAAAGTCATAAAAATGATATTTATTTCATTTCGCTGCCGCGGTCGAGAGGAGCTGCATCATCAGCAGCCTCGCGGGTGGCATAAGCAGGAGCAGCAGCAGGAGCAGCAGCAGCTGAAGATTTGCTTTTTATTTGAAATTTATATTCGAGCGCAGAAGTTGGTAAAAAAAAAAGAAAAGAAAACACAAAGCGGATCTGGCAAGCAGGGAGCAGTAATGGTTGGGCCGAGCTGCCTTTTCACACAACTATTTGCCGCTTTTATGGAGTTGAAGCTTTGACTTCTTGGCTGGGGCGAGGAAATGGAAATGCGCCATCGTTGTGGCTTTTTAATGTTTTCTTGTTAAAGTTTATTGAAAAACTTTGGACCGTCACGTTTGAGTAGTCAGCGGGCGCAGTAACTTATAACTGCCATCCAGAAGTATGCTGTGGCACAGAAATGGAACAGATGCATGCGTGCACGCCCCAATGCCCATGAAAATGGAGCAAAGCGATTTTCCCTGTTTAATAAAGAGAAAACTTGCAAATATTACTTTTTCTATTCTTTTCACTCGGGTCGTTGGTGGTGCCAAGGTGCGGGTGGGGGTGTTGTGTCTGCTCATGTTTGCTCATAATTGAAATTTCGCGCTAAACAGGAAGTGGCCGTTCACTCCAAGTTGTTTGCCATTGAATGAACTCGGACTGAGCCTGAAAGCTTTTCCAACGAAGTGCGGACTGGGACAGCATTTGGCCAAGTGCTGATGCAGTTCATAAACAACGGCAGAAGATGCGAAAATGCAATAATATTTATGAGGAACAATGTGGCCGGGCGAGGCCAGAACAGGCCAGTTGAGTGTGGAGTGTGGGTGAGGGGCGAAGAAAATTAAGAGCTGGCAAAATGCGAAATGTGTGCGCAAGACTTGCAGAGAATTGCTGTTGCCCTGAGGATTATCATTGTTTTCGGTTACAATCTCTACCTCCCTTAGTCTCTAACTCTATGTGTCTACTGTAAGTTTGAACAATGAGTTTGCAAAAGTTGCTCCACAATACACAACACTTTTCTTTTTTTTTGCAATTTAAGTCATTTATGGATCCGCTCCATTTTCTAGTTCAATAAATTTTTGAACAGTTTTTAAGTGAATTACGATTGGGTTTTTATGGGCAGGGCTAAATTTGATTGCGACACTGTGTGAACTCGCACAAGAGTAACCGGCAGACGAATTAAATTGTGTACTGGTGTGACCCAAGCCACCAAAAAACTGTCTTGGTATAAGCCCCTTCGCGCTTATGTACAATGAAAATAAGTTCTACTTGCCTTAGGATCTCAGTTCCCTGAGAAGTGCTCACGCGTATAACAATCAAAATAGTTCAAGTGGACAGCTTCACTCAAAGATGTTATTGTAAAGAATCCAATTTGCATACCACACTGTGATTTGTTTCAAAAAACGGATAATTTTGAGTATGTTTCTACTGTTTTTTGTGCCTTCAAAGTTGAAATGTGTCAACGGCATGAAAAAATCATGTTTATGTTAACTAAGAAACATGATTTTTAACCATTTTATATATTTTTTATACTCTGTACCAAAATTACACAGAGTATATTAAGATTGGGCAAAAGTATGTAACAGGGTGAAGGAAGCATTTCCGACCTTTGAATGTATATATTTTCTTGATTAGCATCAACAGCCAAGTCGATATAGCCATGTCCGTCTGTCCGTCTGTCTGTCCGTCTTTATGAACGCACAGATCTCAGAGATGGTAAGAGATAGAAATTTGACATGTATGGGACATATATTTCTTATACTTGCAGGTAGATCAAGTGTATTTTCAATTTTTGCCACGCCCTTTCCCGCCCCCGCAATTTGGAAAAACCGTCATATCTCCCACAGTATTGAAGATAAATTGTTCGTACCTTCTAGATATAGTTAGTAATAAAGCATTATTTATCGATTTGTCGATTTGTCTAGTTCAACTATAGTTTGTGAACAATTGCTTTTGCCGCATGTACCTATTTTACTCCTATTTTTAAACTTTTCGAGGCTGGCAAAAGTTGACTTTAAAATTCTTCAAAAAATGTATTGCTTCATTTTACAGTCTAATTCGTCACACTTAAGGAAATAATCAATAGCTGACACCGATCGAGACCCAACTCGAGAAAAAATGACTTCAGTGAAAACAGTCAAGGTTTGTTTGTGTACGTCTTATGCCGTTTGCACACGGCTCGTATCGTCATTTTAACGTATGCAATGTGATGTTCGAGAGGTATTCGAATCAATTTCGCAAGGGAAGAACCGCTCACGACTCGTCAACACAGAGCTATTTTATAGTTTTCTCGAAAATGAATGAAAAAATTAAATTTTTGTATGGCAGCTATATCTAAATGGTGTCCGTTTTGGCTTTTTACTTGGTAGAAATATGGAAACAACTAAAAAACTAATTTAAAACCCAATTAACACTAATAAAAATAATGATTTTCGAAAATATTTACTAAAAATTCGAATTTTTCCATAAAAAGAACAACAACAGAATTAATTACAGCAAATTGGTAAACAAAACACCTTCAAACAAAAAACCATAGCCGAAGTTCGGGCTGCGAATTTATAATAGTGTAATTCCTATGTCCTTATTCGCCAGCTTGAGAATATAAGTACTAACTGGATGTTTGTTTGAAGTGTGAACAGCAAAAACAAGTCCGCTGATGAGAGAATTTGGTTATTCTCGAAACAGCGATCGTTGTACGGACATACCCAATTGCTACTCCAAAATGTTGTAATTAATATCTGTTGGTTTGTGTTGGTTATAAAAAGGCTTATAATCAACCAAAGAAGACCTTGAGCTAGCCAGTTGTAACATTGACTAAAATCAAAAACAGGTCACCAAACCCCACATAAGTTTGAAAAATATTGATTTTGTATGGGAGCTATAACTTAATGACGTCCGATTGGCTCGGAACTTGGTAGAAATCTAGAAACAACTAAATAAATAGGTTTGATAAAAATTTTGAACCTTACGATAATTTTTTGGAATCCAGGTGCAATAAAGGTAACACCAGGTGTGAAAATTTTTAATTACATAGGAAATGTACATAAACCCAGACCGATTTAATTGTTTTTTGACTTTGGCGCTTTATAGCTTCGGAAGCACTTAATCAATTTTAATAAACTCTAAACTATATAACACCTTGAACAATTTTTAATTCAACAAAAAAAAAATGAATTCAAAATATTGAGCGGTTCAATAGTTACAGAATTTCGTCCAAGGCAAAACGATTCTGGACCACTGTGCGTCTACAACTTTTCAGTAAGATATAAGTCAGCTGTTCCCTGTCATTTTGGCTCTCTGAGTTATTTTGGACTATGTCCGTCTCCCTCTAACCACCTTGTTTTCCTATGTCGACAATAATTTTGAGTAAAGTATATTGTCTTTTGTAAGTATATTGTCTTTTTGTAACATCACTCAAAAAAGTGATGCGTTTCAAATTGTGCTTCTATGTTAAAGCAATTTTAGACAAGTGCTCAAATATTTTCTGAACAGGTTATTTCACTCTGTGTGTGGAAAAGGGTTTGGATTGTGTGTTGACTTGTGTGTTTCACTTTTCCACCATTGCACATTTGGCCCAATTGCCGATTTTTTTGGCATAAAGTCTAATTTTGATGCTGCAGAGCTAAAACTTGGTATTGGTGATAATTATAGAATGCATAATATATGGAAAAAAAATTGGATGATTCTGGACACGCCTACCCTTACTGCCCATATACACACCTGATCATATTAATAGGTACACACATCAACTCTGACTTTAAGGTAACAGAAAACAGGTTTATTCATTGTTTCAAACTTAAAATTTGTTCTCATTGGTTCTTAAACTATTTGTTTTTAATAAAATAAACTTAATTGTAACATAGAATAATAATATAACATAAAAGAGATCATTTTGTGTTTCAGATACGTTTTCAGTGTGATCATAATAATAGGTACACTTTATCTGTTGTAAGAAAAAAAATTTTTATTTCCATTTTGTGTTCTTTTTTTAGGTAAATTAGTATTTCCCAACTTAGTATCCAGTGTATCCACCTCTATTTTTGGCCACTACTGCTATTCTTTTTGGCATACTTTTAGTAAGAGCCTGGCAGGTCTCTACTGGTGTCTCATACCACAGTTTTTGGACATCTTTCCATAATTTTTGTTTATTTGAAAATGAATGCTTTGCCAATTTCTTTTTTAAGTCTCCCCAAAAGTTTTCAATGAGGTTAAGGTCGGGGGATTGGCTTGGCCACTTCAGAACGTCAACTTTTTGGTTCTCGAAAAATTTAGATAACAGCCTTGATGTGTGTTTAGGATCATTATCTTGCTGAAATACCCAACGTAATGTCATATTTTCCTCAGCATACGGTACCATAACTGTTTCCAATATGGATTTGTACTCTTCAGCATTCATTTTGTTCGTAGTCTGATAAATTGGACCTACGCCGTACCAGGAGAAGCAACCCCATACCATAATATTGCCACCTCCATGTTTGATTGTTTTTTTTGTAAACCGTGGATGGAATTCCTTTCCATTAGGGCGTCGAACATTCCTTTCACAGTCATTTCCAAACAAATTAATCTTGGTTTCATCGCTCCATAATATGTTTCTCCATTTTTTCTCCCCGGTGCATCCTACCCAGTCTTTGTGGTCCCTTGCAAAAGTTTGCCTCATGCTGATATTTTTCTTGCGCATAAGTGGGACTTTTCTGGCAATTCTTCCTGGTAGGTTGGCATCTTGTAGTCGTCTTCGGATAGTTGGAGCACTAACTGAATTCCCAATTTCGGCTGCAATAGCCTTCGATGACTTAAATGGGTCCTTTTTGCTCAAAGTTACTATGTAGTGGTCAAGGGCTTCTGTTGTTTTTTGTGGCCTTCCACGGGTTTCCTGTCTTGGTTTTTTTTCTAATGCATTTTTAACAAAATTATGAGACCTGTTCATTAATTAGGTGATGGCTCGTAAAGATTTGCCTTCTTTTCTCAGACTAAGAACCAATCGAGCTTCCTCTTTAGTACAATGAGAATTTCGACCCATTTTTTCTAAAAAAAATAATTATTTAATTCTCTGTATTGACAGGAGCTATACTTAATTTACCTTTAGATACCAAAAGATCACTGATTACAAAACTATTCACTTGATACTTGTGAGAAACGGAGACTGTACCTATTATTATGATCAGGCGAAATGTGTGGTGGACTCGCAATTTATAGAAAAGCTTTGATATACGGGCAGCCCCTCTTTCAACTCTTTGTCACAGTGTGGCCAGACTTTGACAACAACAAAAAACCAAAAATTAAAAAGTTGTCAACATTAAAAGTACGAAAAACCATCTATAATTAAAAAATTCCGATGTGTACCTATTAATATGATCAGGTGTGTAATTTTTTGATTTCCCCTACAATTAGCTGTATAAAATGTTAAACTTAAAAGAAATATTACCATAATACGGTTATACAAAAGTTTAAATAAATAATAACATTCATTTTTATACCCTTGCAAAGGGTATTATAATTTTGCCCAGAAGTTTGCAACGCATAGAAATATTCATTTCCGACCCCATAAACTATATATATTCTTGATCAGGGCGACGAGCTGAGTCGATTGAGCTTTGTCCGTCCGTCTGTCTGTCTGTCTGTCTGTCCGTCTGTCTGTCCGTCTGTCTGTCCGTCTGTCTGTCCGTCTGTCCGTCTGTTTCTACGCAAACTAGTCTCTCAGTTTTAAAGCTATCGAGCTGAAATTTTGCACAGAGTCTTCTTTTTACTGCACGCTGATAATATGTCGGAACCGACCGGATCGGATGACTATATCTTATAGCTGCCATAGGAACCATCGGTAAAAAAATGGGTTATAGTGAGAAAAACTTTTTTGTTCTTATTGTTAGCGTTCCCAAACACGGTCATTATTAATATTAAAAGCTTTCAAACAGATTTGCAAACTTTGGTCAAAATCGGATGACTATATCTTATAGCTGCCATAGGACCGATCGGTCGGAAAATGGGTCTTACTGAGAAAAACTTTTTTGGTTTCTATGTTAGCGTCCTCAAACTCGTCCCTTATTAATATTATATGCTTTCAAACAGATTCGCAAACTTTTATCAAAATCGGAAGACTATATCTTATAGCTGCCATAGGACCGATCGGTCGGAAAATGGGTCTTACTGAAAAAAAATATTTGTTTTCAAGTAAATCGTTCTTAAGGTCGGTGATTATTAACACTAAACGCTTTCAAACTAATTTGAAAAATTTGGTCGAAATCAGATGACTATATCTGCAGGCTGCCATAGGACTTATCGGTCGGAAAATGAGTCTTAGTGAGAAAAACTTTTTTGTTTTCAATTTTATCGTTCTTAAACTTGGCGATTGTTAATTTGATATGTTTTCAAAAAGATTCGCGAAATTTGGTCGAAATCAAATGTTCATCTGACGGAAAATCGATTTAAGTTAAAAAAAGTTTTTGATTTTTTTCCAAGCGTTCTTAAACTCTGTCATTTCAAAAACAGCTTTTGCAAGGGTATAAAAACTTCGGCACAGACGAAGTTAGCGTGGCCTTCTCGTTTATAAATGAGATGCAAACACATTTATGTTGGCTTGACGTTTTTCAAAAGTGCATTGCGAATTGAAACTAAATATTAAAAATAGTTCTTAACAAAAAATGAAAAAAAAATGATAATTATCTTTTACTTCTAGTTCAAAAGAGTAGGAACTTGCAGCATCACATGCAGAATCAGATTCTGAATCACAGTTTAGTGAATCATTCCTATTATAAAGTGCGATAAGAGGTGTTTCTAAAAGCGAAATGGTTTCTTTTGGCAACAATAATATTTTTAATTGAGCTGTCCTTTTTTTAAACGAAATACTCGAAAGAAGTGGATCTGAGGAGTCAATTCATTTGTGAAACACGTCAATCAAATTGTTAGCACGCGAATTATAGCGAGCGTGTGATCTCCCTTCCTGTTTATACAGTTTATTGCGAGCTTCCGATGCATTTTCGCCAAGACAATCTACCGGAACAACCGATGATGTTATTATTTGAGATTTAGATTTAGTCAAAGAACAGTCTCTGAATCGTCTATTAGCTTAATTGGAATGATTGTTGTCACAAACAAGGACTAGTCTAGGCAATCAAATTGGCGTTCTTAATATCAAGGTTTTTAAAAATCTCATCCTGCATCAGTACAATCCGGCTAGTAGTATGGTTTAACAGGCTTTGCAATGAACTTTCAGCCAATGTTTCAGTAGCAGTTGTTCCTGCAGGTCTCAATTGTAATTTGGCTTCCTGAATTCTTTTGTAGCTAGGATACATGTCCGAATTTTGCATTTTGTTTCGATTTCGCGTTGAATTATATTGTTTTTTGCTCAAAGAATTTTTAAGCATAAATTCTAATGCTTCACTAGGAGACAGAGGTATGGGTTCTGATGCAAAAAGCTTTTTTTAACTTCACTTGGTCCATTTTAAGTGAGCACTGTGTTCTTTAGGAAATATTCCGTATCACATTCATCCGAACTCATGTTCGGATATTACGGCTACATTTTTTCAGGTTCACCTTAACGTATTTTTCTATGCAGCTTACTTTTAAGTTTATTTCATCCTTTTTCTCATTGGTCAGCTTGTAGTCCCTTAGTCGCTTAAAAACCCAGCTATTAATAGCGGAACCAACTCGCTTGTTGTTAATCCATATGTCGAGCAGCGTTGCATGAGAGAACTCAAGCTTACCTACAACTTGTGAATACCGCAAGGGCCGCAAAAAGCATTATTAACATAATGTAATATACATTTATAAGTTTATTTTAACACACATTATAATTGATTCCAATGAATTCCAAATTAGTTCTACTCTATAGAAGACGAGCACTTTGGTTAAGTTTTCTCTGTATATGGACAACACAAAACAACACACATTAATGAAATATATCCAACATTATCAAAAAATGTTTCCACTTATACAGTTTACATACCCTACCCTCTTATAACTATCATTTGCAGTAACTTATTGTCCAAATTTATATGATCTGCAAGTCCACAAAGTTACCAAATAGTTGACGCCAATTTTATTGCAACAATTCTTTCACTCAACAGCTGACTTCGAAAATCGATAACAATTTCAGGGTTGCTAGACAATCGAAAATATTATTCGATTCTTTGTATATAGACTATGTAGTTTAAAGGTGCATTATTCAAAATGAGTTTGTTTGTGTGCATTGCAGAACATTGTTTCACATTCAGCATTGAAATTGCACTCAAAGCAGATTCATTATTCCATTAACCAAAGATGCTCCAATCATTTACATCGATTTTACACAAAAATTATATCATAATAAATGCCCTTCAATGTATGCTAGATTTAAGAATATAACAAATTCAGTAAAATATTAGGTACATATTTATTTTGTATTTTGAAAGTTTGAATCAATATACAGTGTGAATTATGTATGATTTTTCGATAGCTGTCTATTTATTATCTAGTTCAAACTTTCAAAGGCATTTATCATGTGTGTATAAACAGGATTATAACGAGCATCATAATGAAATACATTTATATGTAAATAAATCATAATTAAGTGTATGACTGTATCAATCTTGATTTCAGCTCTCTATATTTAAAACAAACACGTTGAATCAGTTCATTTGGGAGCGGTTTTACGGCTGACTTAAAGTATGTCTTTTTTAAGAAGAGCAAGAGCATTTTGCGTTGGTTATTTGACAACAAATTATAAAAAACACAAGGCTACATCAAGAATGCTTCAAAATCGTCAGCACTTCGCTCTCTTTCGGTTTGCTTTGCTTTATTTTATCCCAAACTACGCTTAGATCGGCACAAATAATTGAAAAGCTTTGAACCAATTTCCCATCTGCGGCAAATCACTAGAAATTCCAGAATGCCCTTGGGCCTCTAGGTATACCTAGTTCTATTATTATTAACATACATATAAATCTATAAAAAAGTAAAAAAAAAAAAATTAAATAGCATTAAAAACACATAAAAATATTTTAGGCACGCTTGTGTCAAGGGGAATTTCACCCCTACACGGAAAACAATATATATCTAGTTATACGTTTGTATGGCACAGGGCAGTGCCTGCGTGTTTCTAAAAACAAAACATAACAAGAAAATAAAGAAAAAACTGGCACAAATTCAAAAATGATATTTACGCAATTTTACGACAACTTGAAGCAGAACAAACTATAAATAAATTGCCCCTTAGTTAGAGCGGGGCGGCATGTGAAGACTATTTGTATCTGGTGGTGTTGCTGCTGCTTCTGCCTTTGCCTGCCTGCCTGCCTGCCGCATGAGTCACGAGTTGCGCTGGCTATTTACCTATGAAATTTGCCTTGTGCATTTTAATTGAAAATAATAAACACGCGTGTAAATAATGTGCCAGGCCACTGTCAGAGCTGCCCAGCAGTGTCCTAGATTCGAGCATGTCCTGGCCCGGCTGTGGCCTTTGCTGTCCAACAACATTGCTCCAGCAGCTTCAGCCCAGCATAACGGTTCATGTTGCACAGCATGTGTTGCATGTTGCAGCAGTTGACGTTGTTGCTGCGCTTGCAAAAATGTTTTGCTGCAACCCGTTGCCATATTTTACTTTTAAATGTCGTTTGGCTGCTGTTGTTGCTACTGCTGCCTGCTCGTTTAATTTATTTGCTCATTTTCAGCAATTTGAAGTTGCAGTTGGGGGACAGCCACTACAAAGACCGAGTATTTCTTAGCTGTTAATCGGGTACTAAGACTTTATCAGAAACGTTGTAAGCGACGCAATTCAAAAAGAATATTTTAAAGGCATTCGTTAATGGGGTTCAATATTTTGGTTTGGTTCTGAAGGATTTACTTAGTGTCATGATACTGCAATTTCGCTTTTTATATTTTTTGTGCTGAGGTTCGGTTCCTACTTTCGAAAGTCACCGAAAATCTAATTCCAAACTAAATCACTGTCAAATTTGTATCGATCGATCCAATGCGCTATACACGCAATCAAACATTAATATAAAAAGTAGGGGTCGGCAATGTGAGCAGAAAAACTGGCAACAAAGAAAATATTCGTTTATATATCTAGACAGAAAATAGGCAGAGAGCATTCTACATCAACTCTATTTTGCTCTGATTTTTGTCTTAAGCAGAGAAGGCAGAGCTCGTCGTTAAAAGCTCGTTGCTTTAATGTGCTCAACATACTCACAACTTTTTGGTTGACTTTATTTGATAACTCACAAATGTTCTGCCAGCGTCTCTGCTCACGTTGCCGACCACTAAAATAATGTTTAAAAAAACTATGAATGTGCTTGCCACAATGCGTATTGTAACTTTTGAGTGCAGTGCTACGCGCGAACGGACGGACGGACAGGGCTATATCGACTCGGCTGTTGATGCTGATCAAGAATATAAATACTTTACTAGCTGAGCCCGCCGCGACTTCGTCCCATTTCTAGTAAATATATGAGGATTGTGCATTTCACAGCAGCATCAACACTGGAACGTATAGAAACCCAAGTCTTTCACGAAATATGAAGAGACAATATTTTTTCATAAAACTGCGACATTAGTCCCTTCTCGAGGAGGAAAAGGAGTGTGTGTCATGGGAAAATTTGCTCATGCATATATATGTATGTAAATCTGTAACTGCTTTGTTTTTTTGTTGTACATACACGCATTCTACATTTCTGTGTGTGACGTTTGTGTTTGCTCTCGCTCCACACTCCCGCTCCAGCTCCCCCTCTCTCAGGGCCACTCTTTCACTCTCTCTCGTTGTGACTTTGTACAAAAAACACATAACACACATACACACAATTGTTGGGTTGTTCATGAGTGAGTGAAAAAAATTGAGTTGTTCCTTAAACTGAACAAGTGAACATGTTCTTCTTCAATTTTTCATTTTTGTTCAGCGAATCTTGTTCAGTCTTTCTTGTTCAATCCATCTTGTTCTGAGTTGTTCTTGAGGTGTTCTAACAGCTGTTCGATCTCTTTTGCTCAGGGAGTTGTTATGTCAGTCTCGCTTTGTGAGCTTGCTCTGTCTTGCTCTAAGTGTTGTTATGTGTTCTTTGAGCTCAGTCTCTCTTGCAGTGTGAGTTGTTTTGTGTGTGTGTGTTTTTCTGTGGGCTGTACCAAAGATTGATAGATGTTATAGATGACGCATGTGACGCAAAAAACGATTGTTCTTGGGAGCTGACATTGGCTCCCAAAAACGAAAAATAATTAAGTTTGTATGTGTTGCGGTATCTACTATATGTAGTGTCTTTGGCTGTACTTACAACTAAAACAAGTATAGCGCCAACATTTTGAACTAAGCGCGCGAGCGAGAGCGGGAAACCTATCGCGAGAGTAAAAGTCGCATATACACACAAATTTCGTATGTGTGTACAACAAAAACGCAATGCTGGAACAACAAAAACAACAATGCGATCAGTGAAACCGAAACCAACCGTCGGCAAAACAAAAACAAAACTAAAATACGTACGCTCACACAACCTGAACAAGAACAACTGAACAAGTGAGCAATTTGAGTGAGTTGACTCACTTAGAAACAAAGAACAAGTGAATACGTTCAGTGAAAAGAACAACCTTTACCCAACACTAATACTCACACAGCCATCAACATGTAGTAAACTTAATTTTTTTAATTTTCACCTCACCCGTGCCAAATTTTGCAAATTTTCTTACTCTTAGCGCGCGCCTGCATAACTAAACGAAGGTCTATGGCAAATCTTAGAGCTCTAGGGTAAGCGGTATTGGCTGTGCGTTGATTATCTGTCAGTCAGTCGGGCCTACAGATTTATAAGTATAGATCAATTTTTTTTTTTACTCTATACTTTTTACTCTACAAGTAACGGGCACAGTCTACCTACAAAATTTGTGGGAGATATGAGGGTGTATTTTTTCCAAATTTTGGGGAAGCGATTCAGACAGACAGACGGATTGGTAATAATGTTGAAACATAAATTGAATTTATTCGATCGAAGATGCTGCCGTCTGACTGTTATATACATACATTCTCACGAACTTAGTATACGCTTTTTACTCTTCGAGTACTGGGTATAACAACACAATTTAATTTAAAGTTTTGGGCATTGGGTAATGGTCTTAAAGATTTCCTAAAAATTGTTCATTCCAACCAGTTGGGAATTTGTTTTACAAATTATATAACCCTTTTCTAATATCGTTGTACCTTTTGCGCAAAGTATACTCACGACACACAAAAAAAAGGTTGCACCTCAAAGAAGACAATCAATTTATTTCAGGAAGTGCATTAAATGTTCGTTTAACTAAGAACTTAACCCGATTTGACTGTTATTTTCGCATTTGGTTGAAAATTAAAAGCGCATAAATTTTTCTAAATCATGAGCCAGCTGTTTCGTATTTACACCGCAATGCCGAGGGCTTGTCGCATTGCATTTTGGTTAGTGTTTTTGTGTAATTGAAATCGAGTTATTTGTGCGCCATTAGAGCGACCTGACGAACCATTTTTAGTGCCTGCGGCAATGTAATTAGCATAAATTAAAATTGGAGTTGATGTTGGTGTAAGGGGCACTCGGCTGTAAGTTGCATACAAGCTCCAAGTGGCCCTCAATCAATTTCAATTAAAATGGCGATATGAGTATTAACATTATAAAATGCATTTCACTCCCCGGCTGCATATAAATCAAGGTATTTGGTTGCAAATAACAAATATGGGAAAACTAAAAAACATGAATGCATAAATATGCATAATCGGATTTCCACCGAGAACTACAAAATATACGCAGGGCTTTAACGTTTCGAGTGCTGTCAAGTGGCCAATTATGATGCCCAGAATTTAATGTGTTATTTAAATGTTTAACGAATTACTCTGCCAGGGCCCTCCGACTTACGGCAAGCAACAGTTGCACACACAACAACAAAAGCCGCTGGAAGGACGAAGAAGAAATGGCAAAAAAAAAAACAGCCACGTAATGGCCGACAACAGGGACAACAAAGCGCTGACTGGAATATTTTTCGCATTTTATTATTAAATCACGTAGCGAGTGCAATACGGCGTCCAAAATGACAGCGAACGCATTTTAATTGAAAGCAAAAGCAAAGGCAAACTGCTCGCAAGCCCAGGCAAAGGCGCTGACGGGGCAGAGCCGCGCTCTGCAAAAGTCTTTGACCAGAAACTTTTCTAATTGAAAATGGCGTCGCAAAATTTAATTTGAAAACTTTCACTGGCAGGCTGACCCTCAACGGTGGCGACAACGACTTGCAAGTTTTTGTGAAAAATCGTTTCTCTCGGCTGGGTGGCTTATTAAAAATAAGCCAGCCAGAAGTATGTCGATCAAAATGGCCTACTCTTTCGTTTCATCATTTGGGAGAAGCCAAAAAATGCTTCGCCTAATTGACTCGTCGCGTACATTTGTTGCTCGACTTGTGCTTCTGGCGCCACTTTCTTGGTACAGCAATTTGGCAAAATGTTTTTGCAATGCATTTTTAACTACCCGAGCTTTAAAATAATTCCCAACATGTTTAAAAGCATCTTTATTTTGCTGAAAGCCAAAGTCAAAGGGAGGGCCAAGCCAAGGAAGGGACATGTAGCCAAATACAAGATGGAACTTTTTATGCTCGTCTTATTTGGGCAATCCCCCCCTAACGATGCTGGCATTTAGTGTTGTCAATTTAGCCATTTTAAGGTCAAAAGTTTGAAATGCATAGAAGATCGAGAATTTGAATGAAATTAGGTAAATGCGCATATCAATGTTGAAAACATGTCACATGGGGAACAAGTCACGCCAGTTCTGTCCATTTCCCTTTGGTGCCCTCACACATTCATACAGAAGGACACATAGACCGACGGACGGCCGAACAGACGGTCATGGCTATATCGACTCGGCTGTTGATGCTGATCAAGAATATATATACTTTATAGGGTCGGAAATGATTCCTTCTCCCTGTTACATACTTTTGCACAAACTTAATATACTCTTTGTACCTTTGGTACAGAGTATAAAAAGAGTGGGTCTCCTGAAACGCCCCTTATGAACTAAGCTCTTTACGAAGAGAAATCTGATTGCAGCTACGCCCCTTGGCAATGCCCTTGCACACAGAGGGAAAATCCGAGAACATTGGACTTCATTTTCACTTTAGGTACAATTTTTTGAGATCTCAAAAAAACTCAAATCGAGTTGATATTATTCCGTTTTTAACAACGTGATTTGAGTTAATACTGTTCCGCTTTCAAACACATTTTAAACTTAACTGTGGGAAAAGTTTGATTGATTTTGAATCTGGCTAAAAGCGGATTCCTCAACTTTTAGTGGCTTCGGAAGAATAGGGAACAGGACATACCTCTTTGGACTAGAAGGGAAAGAAGGGAGGGTGGCATCCATTATGTACAAGCGCTGAATATATGCTGCTGCTTGTTCGCCCATATTCCATGGGATCAAAGACATTGCTATACAGCAACTTCAACCCGACTTTGTTTCATTTAAGTCTTGCAAAAAAACAGAATAATTTCATCGGACTTGAACTGCGAATTGATCCCGGTACCTTCTACACTTACCGAACATCGTATGGAACGACACGCTAGCATATTAAGCCATTGCACACTTTTGCAGATTCAATCCAGAGGGCTGGCTATACTTGATTAAGCTGACGAGAGATCAAAAAGAGACCAACTCGCTCTCTGTGCTGAAAAACGGTCGAGTTCTTTTAACGGTGGTGGGTACCAAGCCCGACGCACCAATCCTATATAATATACCCTGTAAGGAGGGCTCGCCGCTCATGTTAGCAAGAAGCTTTGCGGTTGCAAAGCATTCTGTTACCGGTGCTCACCAACGAGGAGGGGTCACTACATACGCCCCCATTAGGCCCAGAAAATCTATGACTAGAAATTTCTAGAAGACGAAAACGGGGTTTGGTGTTTTATAAAGTAGAGTTAATCAACAAGAGCAAGGCCAAAAAGTGAGTGTATTGGTGACCGCATGGAAGCGACTGAAGAGTGGTTTACTCTCTTGGCCTCAGCTTCGGCACGCGTTCGGCTCGTGTATGTGTAAATAGCAAAATGTCTTCGTCCTCTGGAGGCAACGCGTGACCATCGCTGGTATAAAGCAAATATTATCCGATTGAGTACAACTTTACTCATTCCATGAACATTTTAAACATTTGTTCTCAAAAATTTCGACAACATTTTCCTCTTATTTTAAGCTGAAGGCAACCTATTTTTTGAACAGATTTTTTCGCTCTGTCCACTCATATTACTGAAGCTAAAGCAGTATCAGGAAGATTAAAAAAGTCACTCGGTTAGGTGTCGGTCTGCCTCAACGTCATCATCCAAAGTCAAATTTACTTGTGTTTACCAAAACAGGACGGGGAAAGAACTTTGACCTTATCGATGATTCGAAAGCTGTACTCAATAAAAAGATGGTGGTGGTTGGTTGGTGGCTCATGGGTCTCTTCTGGATTTATCACACAGTTAAGGTCCAATGAGTTTTTTTGATAAATGAAAATTAAATTACCTTTACAACTAGATTAATGAAATGAAAAATGATATCGGAAATTACTTCAATTATTTGTAATTACCCATAATTGCATTTGTAGCTACAATTGTTGAAATAATTGTAATGGAAATTAAGTTTTTAATTACGAAATAATTCTTATTTTAATGGTATTTAAGTTATTTACTTCATAAACAAATGTAATGGTAATTGTAATGCTAATTTCGATTGACAGATAATGCAGGGTGTTCTTTTTAAAAAATGGAGCAAAGGAATACTAAGATTCCAATCTTTGGGCATGCTCTGGTGCATGGACCTTACCAATTCCTCTCTCCCATCCTTGAACAATTCAAATGGAATTAAATGAATGAACTCCCTAGCCTAAGCTCAATCGAGATGACCTTATTCTGAAAAATGGTTCGGTCCAAAATTATTTAGTTATTTATTGTCACTTAACAATTTATCAGTAAGATTTGACAATAGAAAATTTGATACATCTAACAATGAAGAGTTTACTGAGAAAGGATGTATTACCAAGTGTTCCAATACAAATAGCTTGGAATATGGCAAATAAGCTTTCATGGTCGCAACTGCTATAATTCATCAATTTCAAAATTAAGTTATATCTCTTGTAGTTTTTGATTGGGTTCAGCATTTCTGAACCGGTTTGCATCTCAATTTGGTTTTTTTTTTTTTTGAATATCTAAATTGGTCAACACTAATGGCCATCGGAAGCTCAGAGACAGAGAGGAAGAGCATAGTCAAAGGATGTAGTGGACTTTCCGGCATTTCTAATTATAAGTAAATACTCATACACATGCATATTAACAGCAACCATGTGCATGTGTGAGTAAAGCACTTTCAAAGTTGTTTACACACACACGCACACATGCCAACACAGATTCCCTTACACTGGCAGGAGGAGCTGGCAGTCCGTAATGCATGCTAAAAAGTGTGAGAAAGTACATTAGGGTCACTGACGACTTTGACTACACTACAAAGGGGTGTGGCTGGGGCGTGGCTGCGCAATGGCAACCACTTTCCCTCTCAACTTGCAACATTTTGTGGCCGTGCCGGGTCGAGAGTGTACTGGTGTGTGTGTGATTGTGTGTGTGTGTGTATGTTTGCCATAATGTACAATTTAAATGTAAACAATTTGGCCCAACGCGGCAAAGGCGGAAAAAAGCATAGTCAGGCCAAAAGGCTGTATAAAATATTTAAAAGGCAGCAGCTTGGAACTTGGAGCTGAGCATATGGCAGGAGCAGGAGCATCGGGAGCAGCTGCCACTGTGAATAGTGAAACTCAAATATTTATCTTGGCAATTGCCTGTAATTTAGTTTCAGTTCAGAGTTTTCCATAGCTCTAAGTAAACTTTTCATTAGCAGCACACACACACAAACAAACACGCAGAAAAATAGAATAAGAATCGAGAGTATACACATATTTATGCAGAGCTCGCACTAATTAACTTAGTTTTTTTTTTTATTTTTGTCTTAATTGACTTTTGTGTGCGTTTGGCAAATGTTTCAATCAACTCTCAACCAAACGGATTTTTCTGGCTAACTCATTTTCATATGCACCAAGCATCAGCTTCAGCATCCGCAGCAGCAAAGAAGACAAAACCACAAACCGCAAATATAAAAAGCCGCAGTGCGCTGAATGCGGCGTGTCAACCAGCCCCCCTTACCCTATACCATCAATTGAAATTATAAAATATAATCTTACATAGAGGGTAGGTCGAGAAATTTGATTAGAAAGATGATTTTCCTCCCGAAGAAGATTGATGTAATTTACTACAGATATTCGAAGATGTACACAAAAGATGTTAGGGCTAACTCTACGGATGCCATACCGTTTCTACCAAGTTTACTTTTGATCTTTTTATGTTTTGCATTAACGAAATCACATTTTTATAGAATGCAATGAACCACGCAAATTGGACTCGAAAATCTTCAAGTCGAAGTCGAGAGGAGTAGAAGAGCTCTAAACTTTCACCAGAGTACCCCTGCCATAGCCCCTGGGGGTCGAACACATTCGGTAATTTACATGCTTAAGAGCCGAATGTTTGAATAAGTCTGAATCTCTGCAAATTAGTCCAGTCATTGTTACAAGACTATCCCTTCGCTGACATTATATTGCCGAGCAACAATACTTAAAAACATTTACACATTTTCTGTCCTCTCTTCTTGGGGCACCCTACTTACACTCAACAAAACACCTTCTCTCACTAATACTGGGGAATGACCCTTCTAGTGTTCCCACTGCTCAAAGTCTTATATCATAAAAACCTGATCTAAATCATCACCTACGCACGTATGCTGACAAAAGTCCATTAAAATTTATCTAGTGTTCAAATGCTTATACCGATTAAAGCAGGGCTGGTCAAATGGGGAGCACAAAAAGCTGTGCTTCTGTTAGTGTGCACGAAAGATGCAACTTGCTTGCAACTTGCGATTTACACACCCATAAAAACTCGAGTGACTTCGGCCACCGGCCGTCCATTAGAGCGGTCTAGTAACTCACCCTAGCAATCATATTAAGGAACAAAGCTAAAAGTTATCGATGTACTCGAAAACTTTGAAAATTAAACAAGCAAGTTTTAGCAGGCTGGAGGTCAGTCTAAACATAGATCATTAACTGGAACACCCACCTTGTAACTAGATTTTTTAATTAGAAAACGAAATCTCTCAGAGTTCTGCTGCACTGACGGATTTTCCGAGAGATATACAATCCAACCGTCAGCGAAGTCTTTAAAGATTTCTGTGACACCCCTGAAAATGACTATTTGAATTTCTTATAAGCAAAATAAACCCTAAAAACAGGGCTACATATGTAATTCTTATACCCATGCAAAGGGTTTTATAATTTTGCCCAGAAGTTTGCAACGCATAGAAACATTTATTTCCGACCCCATAAACTATATATATTGTTGATTACGACGAGCTTAGTCGATTGAGCTTTGTCCGTCCGTCTGTCTGTCTGTTTCTACGCAAACTAGTCTCTCAGTTTAAAAGCTATCGAGCTGAAATTTTGCGCACGCTGCTAATATGGCGGAACCGACCGGATCGGATGACTATATCTCATAGCTGCCATAGGATCCAACGGGCGAAAAATGAGTCTTAGTGAGAAAAACTTTTTTGTTTTCAATGTTAGCGTCCTTAAACTCGGCCATTATTAATATTAAATGCTTTTAAACAGATTTGCAAATTTTGGTCATAATCGGAAGACTATATCTCAATGCTGGGAGTGGGACTTAGTGAAAAAAATTTTTTGTTTTCAAGTATTTCGTTCTTAAGGTCGTTGATTATTAATATTAAAAGCCTTCAAACTAATTTGATAAAGTTGATCGACATCGGGTGACTATATCTTATGGTTGCCATAGGACCGATCGTTCGGAAAATGAGTCTTAGTGAGAAAAACTGTTTGGTTTTCAATTTGATCGTTCTTAAATTCGGCGATTGTTAATTTGATATGTTTTCAAAGAGAGTCGCGAAATTTGGTCGAAATCACACGTTTATCTGTCGGAAAATGGGTTTTAGTTACAAAAAAACTCTGTCATTTCAAAAACAGCATTTGCAAGGGTATAAAAAACTTCGGTGCAGACGAAGTTAGCTGGGCCTTTCGTATTTTTTTTTTATTCGAACCAAAACTTACCAATGGTTTATGTTCGAAAATTTTAAGTTCGATGTTTTTGGCTGACGGTTTTAAGTTTTTCCCAACTTAAAGAGAAAACCAATTAATTTGTTTAATATAGAAAGTAATACTCGCAATTTCTTCATATATGGAAAAGCCTGTTTAAGTTAGACTTAAGTCGACGATCATTTAGCAGATCCGAAGACTCATATAATATCACTTTAGTGAGCGCCAATATCGCTGAGATATCTTTCTAGATTGTTCTCCTTTAAAAGTGAGGTTGAAATCAAGTTTAAGAAATATATTTCCAATGTGTAGCTTAGATTCTTTGATGCGCGAATCATTCAACAAACTTTAATTTTGTTTTATTTATTTTTATTTTTAACACTAATCCTAAAGCAATCAGCTGGACCAAATACTAAAAAAAAAAATTCTAAAAATAGATTTTTAATGATGAGGACGGTAGACAATGACTTACGCGTAACAAAACATAAAAGATGTGTGCGAAATTAGGTATATAAAATTATTTAATGTATATTAATGTATGTATGTTTTTATCAATGTTTTTTTCTGTGTAATAAACAGACTCCCTGATGAAGGCAACAAAGTTGCCGAAACGTACGTAGGAGGAAATCGGAGTAAAAATATACGTTTTTACTGCGGGGAACATGACGGCCTAAGACAACCCATATTATCATCACAATTACTAATCCTTTAGCTCCATCTAAAATTTATAACAAGACTGTATTGTTTATCCTGTCGGTAGTGCGAATCTCTCGCAGTTTATTTCAGACAAAGCTGACAATAAACATTTGACTTATTTTAGATGTTCAGAATTGAAGGGGAGGGTCATTCAAGTTGTATATAAAGCTCAGCGCTTGTAAATATCATACCCCAATCCAACGAGTTTTATCTTAAACTCCACAATGCAAGAACTGCTGATAACCTTCTGATTAATATGCCCTAATCAATTGAATTTTTTGTTTATTTTAAAATTAATTTTTTTTTTTTAGTTTTTGACATAAACATAAACCAAAACATCTATGGTTTGGGACATAAACCGTATATGTGGCTTTGGACGCTTTTTTTTGGATGCTACGTGCATTCTCGTTCACGAAATCCTGAGTCGGGAAATCATTAAAAGAAAATATAATATAGAAAATCATCAAATACAGGTTCCAGTATGCCCCGCAAAGAGTGTTTTAGATAAAGGTTAAGTTTTAGCAGTCCTCTTAATGCAGCTTTAGGTAACGATGTGATTCGGCGTACCGGACACGCATATAAAAATGGTTGAAAATAAAAAGATTTAATAGAATTCATTAAATCATTAAGCGGTATTTTTATAGTCATCGATTTAATGTCCGAAATTGATTTGTAAAATTGTTTGAAAATATATAGAACGTTGCTTTAAAAGGTACACAGAGTATATTAAGTTTGTGCAAAAGTATGTAACAGGGAGAAAGAATCATTTCCCTTCCAATAAAGTAAATATATTCTTGGTAAAAAGGTAGAAAGTATTTTATAGTCGGGCTTGACCGACTTTATTTCTTGTTAAAAATTTTTTTTTCTAATCATGGTATTTCTATAAGTTGCTCGGATGAGCAATATGTATAAAGCAGTACTTTGTTGATTATATAAAATTGTAAAATGATTTTGAGCTCCATTTTGTATGCTTTCCTTTTAAAGATAGGCAACAAAAAAGATGAACAAATGCTGTAAAAATAGGAGATAAGAGCTTTTAAATTGTGACATGAAAGTTTTAATACCCCTGAATGTGCGAGTCCTAGTTTGTAGAGTGTAGAGTAGTGTAGAGTCTAGTTTAGCCCATTATTAAATTTCCACAAAATCGTCTTCTTTTGATGGAACTTTGTCTCACACTAAGATGAATGCTGTTGTGGTTTTGTATACTGGGGGTTATTGCTAGCTCGAGGTCAATGTAACTTTAAAACCTATAGATAAAGATGGCCAATTTATTCCATGTTTTAAATTAACGGGGAGAACTTTTCTAACCAACTTATTTCCTCCTTGTCATACAACCCTCGCAAATGGCAAGCTGCCAGTATTTTATTTTGTTTTTCTGTTGAATATTTGCCATTTATTTGTATTAGGTGTTTGGTACACAAGTGTTTGAACATTTGTTATTTTTACTAACCCCGCGTGAAACAGTCGACGCGCACGGCCTTTGATATCTAGTTTATTCAGCGACACCATTTGTTGATTTTCTATTTTCTATTTTCTATTTTTTCACTATTATTGTTTTTGCCACACAATTTCTATGTTTGTTTTTTTCGCACAAAGTTCATTAAACTTTTGGACAGCGGCCAGCGTGGAGCGAAACTAAAAGCCAAATTAAATTCAATTTTAGACGCGATAAAGTTTAAACCGAGCGCCGTCAATTGCCAAATTGTGCAGTTTGCTGCAGCTGGCAGGTTAAAGGACCGCGTAAACAGCACGCAACGCGCCGCCTGCATAATTAATGTAATGTTGTCTTGAGGCTGTCAGAGTGTGGCTTGCGGGTATCCTAAGGATGTTCTCCATTCGTGGCGTAGGCAAATGATGTACGAAATTTTTGCCATGGTCTTCGCGGCTTGTTGTTGTTGTTTTATGCATGCAAAGTAACACGCTGCCTGTGTTCAATGTGTGTGAGCGGAAGAGTGTGGGCGAAAGTGTCTAGGGAGCTCTTAGATATCACAACTTTAAGCGACAGCTTTCTAACAAAATGTGGCAAATTGTTAAAGGAATTTAAAGAAGACTTAAAAAATTAAGATTAAGAATGATTTTTCAAGAAAGATCCAACTTGAATAAGGCTTAAGGTGATAACTGATTAACTGTAGACAGATTACATTAAGTTTGTGCAAAAGTATTTAGCAGGGAGAAGGAATCATTTCCGACCGTGTACAGTATATATAATATTATATGATCAGCATCAACAGCCGAGTCGATATAGCCATGTCCGTCTGTCTGTCTGTCCGTCTGTATGAACGCACAGATCTCAAAGATGGTAAGAGATAGAGGATTGACATATATGGGACATATACTTCTTATTTTCAATTTTTGCCACGCCCCCTGCGTACCCCCCAATTGGTAAAAAAGGTATAACTCTCACAGTTTTGTTGTTAGATTGTTTGTTCCTTCTAAAGATATTTAGTAATCAGGATTGTTTATCGATTTGCCGAAGGTAAGATCGAATAAACAATACTCAAGTTATGGCCAAAAGAAAGTTTGCTACTGCAGCGCCACAGTAGTGGTGCCATCTATTGGTCAGTTTTGAAATGGTTTAGTTACGAGGTTTTAATGTGTAACTAACTTAAGCTAACAATATAGTTGAGTCGAACGGAGCGAAGCGGGAGCGTGGCCGCAGCCAGCCGCCTTGGCGGGAGCCAAGCCAGACACTGAGCGCCAGGGATGGCGCGTGTCTTGTCGTTCTGCTATCGCGTTAGGGATGGTGCTTGATGAATGGTGTGGCCAGGGCTGCCACAGTACTCCCCCTCCAGAGACCATATGGGAACGAATGATTTTCAAGTTTCGAGTATAGCTGGGATGAATGTATGTCCGGGGTGAGCATCTACAGGATTTGTACAAGTCCCAATGTGGAGGAATGCTTGCGTATATTTCTCGCTGTGATGTTTGTGTCGTAGTTGAGTCGATGGTAACCTCGCTTTGAGGCCGTTGCTTCGATTGGGGGTCGATGAGCAAGTTTGTTCGATCAGGGTTGAAGTTGAAGAGTCAATAGTACTGGGTATTGTACCCCGAGTAGAGACTTTCGATTGCCACACGTTGTGGACATTCGTGGTGCCTATCGTTAAGGACTTTCGTGGTGCCTCTCGTTAAGGACTTTCGTGATGAGATCGAGAACTTGTATGTAGACTCAGGCTGGCATCAATTGCCAAACAAAGAGCGTCTCGAGTCGTAGCATGTTGCTAGTGGTCGGTCAGGTATGCGGATCGCTATGCATGAACATCGGCGACGACAAAAGATGCGATGATGATCCGAATTCAGCCGCGCGACGTACTTCCATAAGTATGATCGATCGTCTGGCAGGCTGCGTACAATGTAAGATCTGAAAAATTGGTCGGATGCTTGACCGACGTGAGATCGGATACATGTAGTTGCTGAGTCGGTTAGGCGCGCGTAAATAGAAGGCGCGAGCAGCGGTGTATGGCAGGCTGGCGAAGAACGTTTTCGTGGGCAGCCTGACGTGGATTTCATTGGCTGTAATCAGGATGTGGACAGCTGGACGTGTAAGGACCTGGGCGACAGACAGGAGGTCGGTGGACTACATGCGTGGACAGCGGTCGGTGTCATTTGTACAAAAAAATGCTGTTTGTGTATGGGTGTGAGCGCTGGTAGATGCTGTCTGTGTGTGTGTACTTTGCCGGCGACGCGCCAAAATTCGTGATTGTATGCTGCAGAAGCCGTGAGCATGTGTGTGCTGCTCCGTCGCGGCGTTTGTCGAGTGTGTGTTTGTGCGTAAGCGTTGCCGGCGCCTGTCGTGTGTGTGACAAAATGCCCAAAAAACATCGAGATGGCTCCGTTGCCGCTGGTGATGATCTGGCTGCCTGCTGTTGATGATTTGGGTGTGTTGCTGCTGTTGAGTTTCTGGCTTTAGTTAGCTTGATGCTGTTTGAATTTGCTGATCGAAAACTGTTCTTCGAAATGAATTTCACAACGGCGTCACTGTATGGGTGTGTGCGCGTGTGTGTGAATCTGCGGACAAAATGTTTTACGCATCAGATAATTGTTGCAGAAGTTCGCGTATTCGTTGCTTTCAATCGTCGCGGGTCACCTCTTTAGTTACGAGGGTTTAATGAGTGTAACTTTATTGAATATCACTTAAGCTAACAACTATTGTTGAGTCAAACGGAGCGAAGCGGGCGCGTACCGCGCGTGGCCCGAAGCCAAGCCAGACACTGAGCGCCAGGGATGGCGCGTGTTGTCGTTCTGCTATCGCGTCAGGGATGGTGCTGGATCAATGGTGTGACCAGAGGTGCCACAATGGTCGCTGTAGTGGCGCCATCTATTTGTCAAGTTATGACCAATCGCTGCCGGAGTGCAGCAGCAGCGCTGCTATTGCATGTACAGCAGTGGTGTCCAAACTCACACAATCAAGCATTGCGCTTGTGTGCGTATCAGCGAAACACGAAGTAAATGTCACTCCATTTCAACATGAGCAACAAACGAACAAATGAGCGTGCTATATATAATATAAGTACACAAGTATGCTCTCTCTCTTTATACGTGTGTCGGCTGCTACGCCGGCAGAATTATGAGCTTCTATCCCATGGAATAGGCTTTTGGCATTTTGGACAAATGTGAAAAATAGCGCTGGCGAGACCTTACATTCGCAAATTTCGAAATGGGTAAAAAATAAATTTCGGATTGGCTAACATTAGTTCAATTTAATTGTTTCCCTATGAAAATATGAATTAACATGTATACTTTAAGTACTTTTAATGTTTTTGGCCTCGTAGATTTTTCTGTGGAATTGCCCATATCGATATATCGAAGAATCCTGATACAGGTAAAAATTTCTCTATTTTTTCTCAGATTGCAGAGACTGAAAGAGCTGGGGCAACCCAATTTTGAATATAGACTCCGATTGTCTGCACGCAAATTAAGTTGGTTTCAAATTTTAGCCAAGACCCCTATCGCCCCCACAACAAAACCATGTTTATGTATTTTTTTGTGTCACTTTTTCGCAAGCCTTGTCTTGTTATTGGTCACCAAAATCGGCAAGTGTCATATAGGCATTACTCCAACAATTTTTAATAAATTTAAAATATTTTAATAAATTTCAAACTCACATTTATATTTACATTCATGTCTATAATCGCTAAATTATTATAAAACTCTGATATGAGAAAGTTGATCGCTACGAGACCAAAAAATTGTGAAAGGGTGTGATGGTAGAAACTCTGTCTGGGTTTGATCTGATTAGCTGCCGTTTTCTTTTTATTGCACTTTGAACTTTTTAGCTTCAGAGTAGGATTTACGATTCCATATCTCGTAAACTATTTTCAATTTTGCTTTTATTTCTTTGGCAATCGAAAATTTCGACTGGGCCAGCCAATTGGTACCAAAAATTGGCATTTTTCGAGTGTTGGTTACAATTCTACATGCTTAAGGTCCCGTAACTATATGAAGGACCAATCGAAAGAAGTGTTTTGCTTAGTCAAATTCGTTACGGTTTTCAAGACAAAGTTGAAAAACAGTAAAAAATGAGGGGAAAACATGATGATTTTACGACATTTTTGTAATTTTGATTATAAAGATGTGACTTTTTTGATTTGCTACTTGGAAATGTTTTGTAAGCCAAGTCAAGAGCAACAACTTCTTGGAAGACGTCAAAGCGAAATTCCAAATAGTTTACGAGATATGGAGTTCCAAATCTCAATCAGAAGCTGAAAACTTCAAAGTGCAATAAATTGACAACGGCAGCTAACCGGACCAAACCCAGCGAAGGTTTTTGTACTACCATTATACGCTTTCGGAATTTTGTGGACTCGACTCGATCAAATTTTTAGCGGAGTTATTAAAGCACTTTACATACTTTTCGCATTTTCCTTCTCATATAAAGCTGTATTTTTATGCTATTCCGTGTACATTTTTTGACACCTCACGAGTGATTCGTAACATGTGGCAGCGCTAAAAATGCTTAGTAAGGTTTGTCATTTTACCATGAATAGAGAAACGAACAGCGCTTGCAAATCATTGAATTTAACCATAAAAATTTATTTGAGGTCCCTATGTCTGTCTGCTAGGGTATGGCTGCTTTGATGTAAATTTTCTTTAAATGGTTTTTGGCTGTCGAGCCAACATATAATAGCCCACCAAGGTTTCTACCATTTAAAAAATCTAACAATTTCCTATTAAAATATTTGCTTCTAATAACTTAAATTGCAAACTATCGAAATTTTGCTTTATTCAGGTACAGTTTCATGATTATATTACCATGTTTTTGAAATAGTTTCTCTTTTTGATTGATTGCGAGGAAATGCACTTAAGGCAACACTTAGCTCCTAATTAATATCCAGCCCACATATATTTCACTTGTAATTAATTGAAAATTTTTTTGTGTAAAACCTCTCCACATTTCCTGTTGGCATTGTCTTAATTAGAATTAGAAAACAGCCATAAACACTCCAACACATTCGATGAAAATTAATTGATCCATGTTGAGTGGCTGTCAAATGCATCGATGCACAAATAATGAACTACCCAGAAACTCCCTCGAGTGGTAAAATTCCAATTGAGAAGATGCATCTCTCGCTCCCCAGCACACTCGGCGTCCCTCGTGGTGCTAAGTAATTTACATGCGACTAAAAATAGACAGAAATAATGTGATGTGTCAAAACAAAACATCAAAAAAAAAAATTAAATAAAGAACGAAACTCGAAGGGGAGCAGGTAGAACGGAAAACTCAAGGCGAACTAAGTATTGGGTACATCAAAGACGACATCGTCGCGTCCGCTGGGCTGCCAATAAAAGAATTAAACGTTGGCATAAATCATTAAAAATGCCAACAACTGGGTAAATGCCGCAGGCAATTATAAATAGAATATAGGAGGGCTTCAAAAGCTTCTAATTGGCTAGGGATTGCAGCAGAGAGGATGCTGTTTTTTCTGTGCTCTTTAAACGGAATTCAGGCCATGCGTTTTGGTTGCCACTGGCCACACATTTGCTTAGCTTGCCACAAGCCAAAGCGTTGACAAATTGCAACGGCAGCCGGGGTCATGTTTGCCATTTTGCTCAAGTTGTCGCGCGGAAAAGTATGCAACATAACAAATGGCCAACAGCTTTTGCGGCCCAGCATACATACAAGGCTTAGGTGCAGAAGGGGAGAGCCCGAGAGGAGGAGGAGGCAGGAAAACCATTTCAATAATTTGTTAATACATTTCCAGCTCACGCAGCTGCATAATCCCAGCCAGGCAGCAGGAGCTGGGCATGCACTTACGCTTTTCGAATTGCTGCCACAAACATTTGCACATCAAAGTGGCGCGGTGGGAAAAAAAGAGATGAATTTTCCGCAAAAATAAACCCGCTTAACAATCGACCAGTAGAGCCAAGTGGATGCAATGAACGCATCGATTAAAGTTTAAACTTCAAATGGCCTGAAATCCTCTTTAATAGTGTGTGTAAGGCAACAAAGCTTGCTTGCATACTCCGCACAAGAGTAATCGAACTAAAAGCTTGCATTTGACAGAATGAGACTTGAATGCGAATTGAAAAAACACTCATCTCTGCTTAAAATACCAAAAAAGCTGTGAAATTCGCTTCGTTTTTCTTTAATTGAAGCAGCACCAACCCCACGCACAAAGCAGAGCTAGGCCTCCAGAAGGACAGCCTGAAAATAAAAGAAGCCATTCAGGCGGAAGGAATGTGGAAACTTTACAGGTTGCCCTGTCAAATAAAATAACACAAAACACGAGTCCTGGAATAAAAATATATAAACTCCCAAGATACACACAGAATGTATAAATTTCTCTCTTTTTTTTCTAAAATATCAAACACGACGGTGACAACAACCGGCAAACGGAAGCAGCACGGGAGGGTGGGGGCCCGTATCCTCGCGTTGCCTGTCGCGAATCGCAAACGGAAACTTTGTGTTAAAATAACAAACAATCAGCCGAATCATGCAGGAAGTGCAAATAATAAATAAATATATACATTTAAAATACACTTGGAGATATTGCATGTAATCTTAAATAGAATAAAGATTGCTCGAAGCTCAGACTGGAAAACTAGACAATACTATTAAATCAAGGGTTAAGTAAAGTATTGTGACGAGAAATATTATATGTCGTTCTGAAAACAGGGCTTTAAATTTAAGAATGTTTACTTGATTTGCTCAACAAGCACACGTGGGAAAGTAAGTCCAGCCCGAGGGTACCTGGGAAAGTGTGTGCTTAAATATATGTGCTTTACTGCTACAGTAGCAACGCTGCCAGGGCATACTTTCTTTTGGCCGTAACCTGACTATCGATTAATCGATACGGAATGTTGATTACTAAATATACGTGAAAGGTTCGAATCATCTTCCTACAAATCTGTGGAACTTCGTTATAAAGAAAATTCGTAAAATAGAAAAAGAAGTATGTAATTCAAAATTGCAGTAAACGAATTTGTTATATGGAGAACTTCATTGTACGGAAGTTCGTTATAGAGAAGTTCGTCTGTACATACAATATTCTTGATCAGCATCAACAGCCAAGCCGTAAAAAAGGCGAGTTAGAAAAATTTCGGCTCAATAGGCCAAGCCAAAGAATTCGATGCACAAAATTGTATGTGGTGAACGTGTCGTATGTGTTACTTTTTCTAAACTTTAAGGCTCTCTTCTGGTGTAGGCTGCTGAATTTGATAAATAAATGCGCAAAGAAATCAGGAAATTTTTAAAATCTTTTTTTGTATTGCTAAAAAAATACAAAGTTAAAAAAGTGTGAATACGTGAAAAAATTGAATTTGTAAAAATGGCGGCCATTGAAATTGATTTTAAACACAAAACAAAAACAATGATCGAGGTTTGGGCCAAAGCCACGTTAATTCTGCACCCATTAAGCCCTACATCATCAAAATCCGTTCAGTAGAACTTGAGAAAAGCTGCGAACCAGTTTTAATAACGTGGTTCGAAAATCAAAAATCGGTTCAACTGTTCTAGAGAAATATCGGTCAAAGTGCGTCACGACATGGTAAAAAAAAAACTCAACAAATTTTCAAGTAAATTTTTTTTCGACAGCAATTTCTAACTTTTTTTTTAAATTTTTATTATAAAAAAGAAAAAACTTGCAATTTTGATACGAGAGTCGAAAAAAAATTTGATTTTGTAAATCATATTGTTGGATCTGCTTAAAAGCTTTACAGGATGTTTTCAAGACCCTAATAGAAAGTTTAAGTAAATATAAAAAAGTACATTAAAAATCAAGTCCATAAAAATTGATTTGATCTCGATCTTCGGATTGATATTTCAAGTACGAGTCGAACTAGACTCTACTTGAATTCAGCACGAAAGGATTGGAAAAATCCTAAAGGGATCCAAAAAAGCTAATTTCAAGTATGGATCCTTCTTGAAAATCATATGATCCTGACTCGAGATTGAAGTAAGTACGGAATTCCACTGTCAAAGCGAAGAGCGAAAAGAAACCGAGAGCCAATTCTAAACTGAGAGAGTAACTCTCTCTCAGACTAAATGTACACACACAAACACAAATTTTTCTGACAGCTTAGCAGTCGCTGCCCAGCAAACATTTTTTATCCCGACAATGCGATTCTTCCAGTAGGTATCGCATAACTCTGATGATATCGCATAGTTATCGCATTCTTATCTCCCTTCGGGAAGAAGTGTGCCAAGAAAGCGCTTCTTCCTGGAGATAAGAAAGCGATTCTTCCTGGAGATAAGAAAGCGATTCTTCCTGGCGATAAAAAAAAAGTATATTCTGGAGATAGTAAATCGTTTCTTCCTGAAGATATGAAATGAGTTTATGAGTTCTCTCTTATGTGGGAGGATAAGGATTTTTTACTTTTATTATTCCGAAAAAAACAAATTAAACAAACTTTTATAATTTTTTATTTCAAATTTTTACTTACTCTGAGGGGATTCGAACTCGGGGCCGTTAAACTGAAACATGTTTGGAACGACGCCTTAGACGGTTGCGCCACGCCGCTCTTGAAAATCAACGCATCTGATGTGTTACTTGTATTGAATAAGATGTACTTGTATTGAAAACATACACCAATTTTGCTTTCTTGTAATTTTCAAGAATGAATTTCCACTCAGTCCATATAAATAGTGAAATTGAAATTTGCGTCGAGAATTTCATTCATATCTTCAAGGCGATATTTGAGCGATATATCGCCAATTTACCGATTGGACGAAAAAAAGCGATACCACATATCGCTTATTTATCCCTTGTATGTTAAGCATGCGATACCCAATGTATTTTGTTTGTGTAAATCGCCAAATATCAGAAAACTCTCCCCTCAAACTATCGCCAAACTCTCTTTTTGACGATAGAGATAAGGAACCCGACAAAATGTTTGCAGGGTGGTGGAGTAGATTTTTGCGCTAACCGTTGCTTTGTTATTCCTTACCAGTTACAGCGCTTCCAGCATGAGAAGGTAGCTGCTGAATTGCATTCGATGGGTCAAGTCTATTGAAGAGTCTTCAATAGTGAACAGTTTCGAGGCTATGCCCTTAGACTAGAAGTAGCCCATACGGACTTGTTAAAGGCCTAGGCCTAGACTAGTTTTAAGAACCACTATAATGTTGTTTGTGTCCTGTTCTTATAGTTGTATGCAAACTAATGACCTCGAGCCGGATAGAACTTGCTTGTTTGTTAATCAAAAATGTAGTTTAAAAAGTAGTATGGAGTTCTTGTGAGGTGCTTTTTGTGGGGTCAAAATGAGTTTAAGAGTTTCTGAGTCACCCCCGAATATATACCTTGGGAATGCTGAGACCTACTTTTTCCATTTTACCGTTTTGTAAATATTCGAAAGGGGAACAAATAAACTGAATATAAGTAAAGTCCATCAAGTCCGTGAGTCAAGCATTTCCCTTGATTCTTTGATTTTTTTTTACTGTGTACAGATTCTGTTTATCAATTGCTTGCTGCCTCCTTAACCAGAGTCAAGTTGCGCGACAGTTTTCAGACCTGGCTAATAAACTGAACTTTTATCTTTCCAGTACCCGCACGTTTGGTCTGGGCTGCCTTGGGCAAAACGGTGGACTTACCCTGCGACTTGACACCTCCCTCGTCTCAGGACTCGGTGAAGTTGCTGCTCTGGTTCAAGGATGCCACGGGAATACCCTTGTACAGGTAAGTAAGATGGGGTAAATTGATTTCGGTGGTGGATTAAACTACTACAAAAAAAAATAAGATGCCAAAAGGTGCCGACACACTCCCACACACACACACACACACACACTCGCACGCACACTTCAGTCAGCTATCCATCAAGTACGTAAAATAATCGTCAACATCCTTTTTCTTACACTTTGGGCGCGAGTTCGTTTTCATGTGCGTTTTGGCTCACTTCCGACAGGCTTTTCTTCCTTTTTTCTCTGTAGGCCAGAACATGTGTGTGTGTGTGTGTGTGTGGATGCGTCGTGTCATAATCCACTTTGTTATAATAAATGTAAAGCACATCCGATTACAGCTGCCGTTGTTAAAGTGTGGCGAATTTTCACGCCCACCGGCAATTGTGGGCGGGGTCACGCTTGCGTGAAAGGCTTTCACCAATTTGTGTTAATAAATTTTCAATACAAATTGTGGAAAAACTGTGCCGTGCATTTCAAGTGAGCGGCAACTGCACCCGACCAAGATGGAGAGCTGCCCGGCCATAAACTGAGTAATTTACTAAAACAGCAACAAATTACTGCAATTTGCACAAAGCTGCCAAAGTCGCAACGTGGCAGCACACAAGACACAAACAGCTCCTGGCTCATGGAGTGCAAATTGCGCGTCATTTTTTATGCCCGTAAATTATGCGACGCGCGAGGAGGCCAACCTGGGTCTCTGGTCTCTGCATATGTTTATTTATGACATCTAATAATCGCTACAAGCCACGCCCTCGCACTTACACTTCTCTCACTCCACTCCTCTCCTCCCCCCCTGTAGCCTGGACTCGCGTGGCGGAAATGTGAAATTGGCCCCACATGCGGCCATAGCTAGCGATCTGGGCCAGCGTTTGTTCTTCAGCATTGGCGATAATCCGAAAGATTCCCGCCTGCAGATAAGCGATGTTAAGCCCGAGGATGGTGGCGTATATCGTTGTCGCATCGATTTCTTTAACTCGCCCACGCGCAACTTTAGGCACAATCTAACCTTAGTGGGTGAGTAAGTCAAGAATTTGATGGTGCTCCCATGCTCTAGTAAGGCATATTGCAGTACCTCCTGAAGAGCCGCGCATATTTGATGCTCAGGGCAAGGAAATCTCCCAACTGGCTGGACCATTTCGTGAGGGTTACGAGCTCTTTCTGTGCTGTCAAGTGAAGGGAGGTGAGTGACAAGGACTCGTTTGTATTTGTATTTACAATTCGTATGTGGTGTCCTTTGAGTGGTGAAGCGTATGCTGGCGACAGCTGCAAATGGCTGTCATAACTCTCATTACGTGCTGGCTCTGTATTTTCAGGTCGGCCGCCGCCCAAGGTTACCTGGTGGCGCGATGGCACCGAACTCATTGGCACCAGCCACACATCCGTGGAGCAGGGAACTACGGTTATGGTTAACCAGTTGTTGATTGGCACCACCACAAGGGACTTTTATGGAGCGCGCTTTGAGTGTCGAGCGCAGGGCACTCGACTTGTGGAGCCTGTCAGAAAGGATGTTACCATACAGGTGCACTGTAAGTGTCATAGTTCTGCACTGCCATAAGCATTGTGTGCCTAATTGAGCTCCCTATTCTCCGTGCAGTGAAACCGGTTCGCGTGAAGATTATCACACCCAACGATCTGTTAACCGCTGGCCACCCAATGCCCATACGCTGCGAATCCTGGGGCTCGTATCCGGCAGCCAAGATAGCCTGGCTTTTGGATGGGGAACCCATACGGAATGCTGAGGTCTCTGTGCACAGTGACAGAGAGGTAAGTGCTGTTACCAATTTTCAATCTTCTGCTCAAAATTGTCAAACGGAATTCGAAGGGGTTCTGGTTATTGTTGTCGTTCCCAGGACAACACAACTTTCCGTCGTACGCTTGGCATTTGATAGCTGGCAGCGACCACTGGGTGACCCTAAAAGCCCGGTCACTGCAGCAGTTCAAACTTTTGCCAGCAGACAAGTTGACTTCAAGTGCTCCTCCCTTGTGCGTCCTTGCCCGGCACTCTTTGATGAACTGCACTGCCGAAAAGTTTTCTGGCCAAGTTGCACAAATTTGCACTCGACTCGACAGCAGGAGTGCAGGACGAAGCGAGCAGGCGATTGCCTCGACTAATGTGCGAATTTTTATTTGAATTTATGTTGGCCAGCCCAGGCCAACATTTGTTTGAAGATGAGGGCCATTTTTTCAAACCAAGCCAGAAATTTATCAGCTGGCAGGCAACACAAGTTCATTTGCCTAGCGAGCTCAGTTTTCGGCATCCATTAGTTGCCTTCTCTTGGCCATTTGCCTTTTTCGCTTACTAATTATGCCCTGTAAATGGATAGAGACAGATCGAAGCTGAGGCAACCAGACGTCGCCAGGCATTAGTCAACTCGTGCATAACCAACTCTTATGTAAGCCAACCACACACACACGCTGCTCCTGCCCCTCTCATCCAAGGGCCAGTAATGGAGACGGAGTCAGAGACAGAGAGAGATGGAGATGGAGATGGCTGCTCCTGGTAACGGTAACCAAATATTCCGTTCGCTTTGGCTGCGCTAGCGTCATCTCCCTATTTGGCCCATTATTCGGAAAAGTCTCAAAATGTCGAGCAGATGACAAATGCCACATTCCTTAATTAAACTAGCTTTAAATTCTAGCTCAGAGTTTCTGTTTCCATTTCCCTGTGGTTAATACAGTTTTTCCTTTACCTCATCTGTTTCTGCAGGATGCCAACATCACCACCAGCATACTAACACTGAAGGTAACATCGGAGAATGACAATGCGGAGCTGACATGTCGCGCCACGAACCCTTGGTTCTCGGGTGGCGCCATCGAGGACAAGCGCATCATACGTGTGGCCTGTAAGTATATCTGCGGGATCTCGTTATACTCATATGCCTGCTGCTGCCATGTAGTTCTTTCAATTATGTCAACAATGCAGACGGAAGCCAACAAGACGAGTCGACTGTGGGTGGGCTGGGCAGGGGCCCAGGCAATGCACTTGCCGCCGAGGCAAGTCCAATTAGAAGCATATTAGGGCCACAGGCAACATAATTTGATTAGGTAAGGAGCCACAGCCTCTAGGCCACATCAACCTGTTGGCCGCTGCCGCAGCTCGCTAAGCTGCTTATAAAGTGCAGCCAAGTTGAGGTTGTGCTCCCATTCAGTGACTTGGCTTGATTAAATTTTCACTGTTATGTTTCTTATGCTCATTTTTTGCCTTGCCTGGACTCCATAATATTTGCAACATCCGCTTCCGGCTTCCGTTTTACATTACTCCTGCCCCCCGAACCCGAGTACACTCACAAAAAAAAAATGATGAATTTCTAAGTGAAATATATTTCACATTCTTTTTCCGGCAAAGAATTCCAAAAGCGTAAACTTCCTTGAAAGTTTGCTGCTCAAATGCTGTCTTTTTATACATACCCTCGAATATTCAATTTATTCAGATGTTTGTAACGAATAGAAGGAAGCATCTCCGCATGACGAACTGAGTTGATATAGCCATGTTCATCTCTGCGGCTTAGGCTATCTCCACCACAAGCAACCTGCTACAACTCGAGACGCTCTTTGTTGTGCAATTTATGCCAGCCTGAGTCTACCTACAAGTTCTCGATCTCAACACAAAGTCCACAGCAAGTGGCAAACAACGTCCACAAAGAGTGTTAAACAAAGTCCATATCGCGTGGCAAACGAAAGTCTCCACTGGGGGTCAATACCCAGTACTATTGACTCTGCAACCTTAACCCTGCTTGGGCGAATTTGCTTATTGACGCCCACTCGAAGCAACAGCCTCAACCGAGGTAACCATCGACGCAACATGCTAACTGGGTGCACATGCTTAGTACTACGAATTCAGCAGTTCAGCACCCAACTACGAAACCAACACAAACATCACAGTGAAAATCATACCCAACGTTTTCCCCACATTGGGACTTATGCAAATCCTATAGATAATCACCTCCGGACATTCATCCCAGACATACCAAAAATTTCTAAAATCATTCGTTCCCACATGGTCTCTGGAGGGGGAGTACTCTGGCAGCTCTGGTCACACTATTCACCGTGCTAACAAATCAGCAGCACGACAACCCGTGCACCATCCCTAACGCGCAGTTAGTCTGGCTTGGCTGCCGACGCTGCTGGCGCCAGCATCGCGCTGTACAATCAAACAAGAAAATAGGTTATATTAAATTAAGTTAGTTACACCAATCTAAACACTTCAACTAAACCAAGTAACTAATCCTTGTTGCTGGTCAGTTTGTCCATCCGATTTTGACCAAATTGTGTTGAAACAGATTGTATTCTTAACTGTAAAGTATAAAGAACTAGAACTCTTTTTTCGACCAATCGTTCCTGTTGGACAACTATTTGCTATAGTCATTCGATTTTGATGAAACTTAACAGCATTATGTGAAAGCATAGAATATTAATAAATATTAAGTTTGAAGGCAATATCTTTAAAAACAACAAGTTTTTCTTACTAAGACGGTTCCGACAAATGTGCAGCGTATTTGTACTAAAAGACTTCGTGCAAAGTTTTGTCACAATAGCTGACGGAGGAAAAAGCATAGAAGCAGACAGACAGACGGACGGACATGGCTATATCAACTTAGCGAGTCATGCTGATCAAGAATATATATACTTTACGGACAAAAAAAGGGAATGTCGTGCTGAGCGGCAAAGTGCCAACTGCTTACATTCTTAACCATGATTTGGATGGTCTTGGACAGGTCTTGCTTATGCCTGATAGTCGAGTGAGCTAAGTCGCCGTCGTCCGTGTATTCTCTCAGTCTTCGAGAGGTGCAGAGTTCAAATCCCAGTAAAGTAAGTAAAAAACAAAAAATGGTATAAAAAAGCTTAGAAAAAAGTGTGTAGTGTTTGGTCGTTGATGTCTTAATATTGTATGCATTCACTTAATGCTGCTAGGTTTGATCAAAATCGGATGACTAAAGCATTTAGATGCCATTCGAACGATCGCACAGTGTGTCGTTTCAGCAATCTAGACGATGAAAAAGGAAAACAAAAAAAGTTCTCAGAAAAAGTACATTTTCACGTATGTTATACCAAAATGTCCCACTGTTACCAAAATGCACAAAAAATAAACCAAGAATTGTGAACTCAGAAGTAATGGGACATTAAAGATAAGAAATGTTTTTGCTTGAGAATGTAGATGACTATGTCGGAAATTAAGTGAAACTTTAATTGATTGAACTGAAATAAAAACGTATATTCGGTATAATGTTTTTGTATTAAATTATTGTGCTAATATATTTAGCTAATTTTGCATCAAAAGTGGACAGAAAACTATTTGACTAAAAAAGTTGTGAAGCTTTTAAAAACTGTATTTTTTTTAACGATTTTTTTTTGTTTTGAAAAAGTGGGGTAGAAAGTGTATAGTTTTGGCTTGTTTCGATTTGTGCTTGACGCGAAATTGAAGGTCGTTTCAAGGTCTTTTAAAAATGCATAAGTTTGTTTTGCAGCGATTTTCACAATGGTGTTTTTATACTCTGTACCGAAGGTACATAGAGTATATTAAGTTTGTGCAAAAGTATGTAACAGGGAGAAGGAATCGTTTCCGACCCTATAAAGTATATATATTCTTGATCAGCATCAACAGCCGATTCGATATAGCCATGTCCGTCTGTCTGTCTATCCGTCCGTCCGTATGAACGAAGAGATCTCAAAGATGGTAAGAGATAGAGGTTTAACATGTATGGGGCATATATTTCTTATACTTGCAGGCAGATCAAGTTTATTTTCAATTTTTGACACGCCCCCTCCCGCCCCCGCAATTTGGAAAAAACGTAATTTCTCCTACAGTTTTGAAGATATATCGTTTGTTCTTCTAGAGATACCTTGTAAACAAATTTATTGATCGATTTGCTGAAGGAATGATAAAGATCGCATGAACGATACTCAAGTTATGAGCAAAAAACGGCCATTAAACACCCACCACCCCCCCACCCATCACCACAGCATTCTATTGAACAGAAACCTTAGTGAGAGAGAGAGAGTGAAACTTAGAGATGAGCGCATATAACTCGTGAGCAAATGCGAGGTGCGACATTAAGGGTACAGAGTATGTTATAGTCGGGCTTGACCGACTTTCTTTCTTGTTTTTTCTATAGACTGTAAGTCTAATTACAAGTTGGTGTTCGATGTGTGGTTAGAAAATTTCGCCTCAAATGAGTCTGACGCTGCGATACACACAAAATTTTAATTCACCAATACTTCTACGTTAAAGCTAAATAATTTTTCTTTCATAAAACTTATCTAAACGATTTAGTAATGATGAATACTTTCGTAATTAAAATATTACATGGAAAATACATCTCTAATTTTTAAGTGCCCCTAACTAACGAACGTTGCATATCCGACCCCCCCTCTGAAACAATTTTTTTCTAATTTCAACCTCATAAGTACAAAACCAACATAAAATAGTTTTCATTTTCTAGATTGTTCTAAACGACACACTGTGGATCGGTAGAAAAAGTAGTTCCAGTGAAAAAAGAATTTTTGTACGCATCTTCAAGCTTTTCATGTCGTATTATATAATATTTAATACTTGACTAACCATAATTGACACAGAATATTTAGCATAAATTTTGGCACATCCTTTGAGCCATACGCCCAAAGGGTGTAAGTTTTTACGCAACAGCAACACGACTTCCAACTAATTTACACAACCAGATCCTCGACCTTTAAGGCCTATACTCAGATGAGATTAAAGTTTAGTTCAGCACGATACTTAGACACATAAATAGAAACAATTTTAAACAGTTTGAAATCTGATTGCTTTTGAACGGCAGTCCTATTTATATGAAATATTGTGCCGAACTATATTTTTATCTCATCTGAGTATAGGCCTTTATCTACATATCTACGTCTGTACAAATTTTTTAAACAACAATCAATGTGTCATACCCCAAGTACAACGCTCACTTAACTTGCATGAAATCGACGATGACGCCGACAATTTAGAACTTGTTACCCTTCACTTGGAAGAGGACGTCTTTATAGCAGTAAAATATTTGGTCACTCTCATTACTGTCCATCGACCTGCTGCCCATCACCCTGCACTCGCATGTAGTTGATTGCACGTTGTTTAAGCATTCGACCAATTCATCCGATGCACAGCCTACCAGAAGATCATTCGTAAATATGAAGGTCAGTCGTTGAGCAGAATTTGGATTTTCGTCACATTTTTACCCGGTCTTCCATTGTCGCCGATGTTCAAACAAGGGAAACCCTGAGGGCAAAGCCATCAAACGAGGCACCACAAAGCCCTCAACCGAGGCAACACGACCAACGAACTTGAAATCAAGCCAAACTCTGATAGCCTACACGCCTCCATGGAGCAATGAGTATTACAGATAACATTTTCGCTGCCTCAGTCAGCTGTTCGCTCTCATTCACACTCTCTAGACACTTTTGACACTGTGTTTTCCTACTGGCTCTGTAAAGTAACTTTTTGGGCTCTATAGTATCTTTTTGGGGACTATCGATTAGCACCACCTAAATTGAGAGGCAGCGCAAATTTGTTCTCTAATATTCATTCTCCATGACGCCTCTCTCAACTATGCACGCCCTGAGACCACCAGCCAACTGAGCCGATATCACTGGAGAGGAAGTACTGTAGCAACCTGCCAACCATCTATCGATAACTATCGGAACCGATAAACTATCATCTCTTTATCCAGCTCTCTTCCGAGACTCGAAAATGGCGACACGCGGCAAAATTGTATGCTCAATTAATAACAAATAACTATGGTTAAGAAAATGCAAATTTTTTACATAAACGACAGAATAGCTACTTCGTTAGCTATATGGTGTAGCGGGTCTGGTCACACTAATCATTGTTCCATCGCTAACGCTCCGGTCTGGCCTCGGAGAGCTCGTCGACAGTCGCGCGTACATTTAACAAAGCGAGAGTTTCGTATTGGCTTTCCTGGTGAATTTTTGTTTTATAATGTCGTTTCGTAATGGCTCGTGCTCTCATCCTAATGAGTCGGCTCGAGTGCTTCAACAATGCGGGTCCCACCAGCAGGACCCGCGATACAAAATTGTTTGAATGGGATGTCGCTTCTAGATATTAATGTTCTTTTGTTGTATCTTATAAAGATAGCTACACTTACTAATCACAGCTACTAAAATGGTTAAAAAAGAGGCTCCTACAGATTTACAAACTTTCAGCTCTACTCGTCGTTCTGATCAAGAATGTATAGTAAATACTTGATGTGGCTTACAATTATTCTTAATATATGCAGCACAATTTAAACTATTTTGGTTTATCACTTCCTTTATGCTCTTATTTCTCTGAGTGCAGGATAACTAAATTACCTGCAATCAGGGCGGCCAACTATATTTTGTGTTTCATTCTTGTGCGGCATTTTAATAATTCACCATAAACGTCAGCAAATTTCTTGTCCCGTTTCGCCATTGGCCTTAAGCTCCGGACAAGTTGACGGACTCCGGCAACTGGCGCCAGTCTCCTAAGCGTATTACTTAGATTTTTACAACCGTAACTAATAGTCCCATTTGGTGTGTGGTCAGGAGGCCGTGCAGCGGTACAAAAACGACCAAAGGATGTGCAGCAGCTGGAGTTAACTACGTTAAGCAATGGCCAGTGCCCCGTGCCAGCCTCACCTTGGTGGCCATTGCCGTTTATTATTTGGACTTTTATTCAGCCATTTGCAGCGCTCATTAAGTTGAATGCCCCACTTACTTATTCACTCTCGATTTCCGTTTTGCAGATCCACCCACCGTGTCCGTGCACTTGGCCAACGAGGATCCCAGTCGTGTGGTCACACGCGCCGAGGGCCAAAATGTCACGTTCAAGTGCCGTGCAGATGCCAGGCCTCCGGTCACCAGCTACTCCTGGTTCAAGAACGTAAGTCTAGCCCCGTTATGCCAAACAGCTGACGCAGTAAATGCCAGCGAAAAAATGTACTAAAGGCGAGGGATAGCTAGGGCAATCTTTGATTCATTTTTCAACTGTCTTATAATTGGCTCATGGTGTCCATTGAAGTTCATTCGTGTTGCAAATTATTTAGCCATTAATCATGTGACAAATCAACTGGAGGAACAAATGCGGCTCAGGCTGTTAGCCCAAGTCGGATTGACCCTCACAATGGCAGGCTTTGACTTTGTCTTGGGTTTTTATTACGGAACCGCATGAATTTGACATCCTTTGACAGTCTCGTCCACACAGTCGCTTTGTCATTTTTCATAGGAAAAACAAACGTTAAACTCATATTTTCTTTTATACTGGAGCCCGTGCCGCCACGCCCCACGCCCCCTACTGCCCATTTAACAAATTGCCAGAAACATTTTGTGTGCGCAAAAGGGAAACTTTTCAATATTCAGGGCGTTGACATTTTTTCTTTTATTTCCTTTGGTTTTTGGTCGACATTAATAAGCAGAAAGCAAATATGAAAAGCTATGTCCCAAATGTGCCTCAAGAAAAGTTCTTAAAAGCAGCAAACTTTGTCGCCTCTTTCAGTCATCAGTTTCGCCCAATAGATTGGATCAGCTTTGTAATACAAATTTAAATCAAATCTAAACTAAAGCAAGTAAAATCCATACAAGCAGAAAGGAAAATGCAATTAAGTTAGCTTGCATTTTAATGAAAATGGTTTGCACATAATTGAATGAAGCAATATGGTCCACTTAGTGTCATATTCGAAATACATCATCATGGCCGTAGATAGAAAGGGAAGGGCGCTGACGAGGAATTAAATGAACCTGTTTTAATTTCATTTATGGACACAGGACAGGGGTCCATTTCGGTTTAATCAATTTATAAAGTGATAGCATTTTGGTCCGAGAACATTTGTTTTAAGCTGGAGTTCCTTTCTTAACTGTGCCGTACCACAAACCGAACCGCTATCCTTTTAAAAATACTGAACCAATTCAAAAACCGCCAATTAAAACAGTTCGGCTTAGTTAATTTCTTCAACGAGTTTGACAAGACAAAGAAATTTGTATCAAGTATGGGTTTTAGCGACCTGTTTTGGTTTTAGTCACAGTGTTTGTTTAGCCGGCTCAAGGTCAACGGTCAATTATATTTTAGTAAAACAAAAACTTTATAGGTAAATCAGAGATAAAAACTGAAACCAATAAAAGTTAGGGTTAAGGGTATGTAGGACTCACACCTACTAAGAACCCTCATTCTCTCTTGGGCCTGTATCCACTTTGCAAAAGCTTTCGCATTACTTCGAAGTGGGGTCACGTCACGTGACGATGAAGTCATTCATATGTTGTTTTGTGGAGTGTCACACACAAGATGGTTGGTAGAGGGTGGGCGGGGGATAAGAGGAAGAAAGAAGGGCGGTATGTGGGTGAGGACTGGGTGGGGAGTGGGTGGGAACAGTGTGGGAAGAGTGTGGGAATAGTGTAGGAACAGTGTGGAAACAGAAGGGAAAGAATGTGGGAAGAGTGTGGAAAGAGTTTTTGAACAGTGTGGTAACAGTGTGGGAAGAGTGTGGGTACAGTGTAGGAACAGTGTGGGAACAGTGTGGGAACAGAGTGGAAAGAATGTGGGAAATGTGTGGGAAGAGTGTGCGAAGAGTGTGGGAACAGTGTGGGAAAAGTTTAGGAACTGTGCGGGTAGAGTGTGTGAGCTGTGTGGGAAGGTGTGGGAAGAGTGTGGAAAGTTATTTCAAGATAGAGATTATTACTTCTTCCTGTTATTCCTTTGCTACTGTTGTTCCTTTCATTTATCTCTGGAGCAGCACAATAAATAAGAGTTACAAAAAAAAAATAAAGGACACAGCAGCAAGTGATTTTGTAGTTGTCGTTTCTACTCCCTGTAAGTTCAATATACCTTCTTTTGAAATATTGCCGTTGCTGTATACCATTGAGAGAGCATGTGATTTTGAAATTAAGCCCATAAACTTAGCATCATGTTTCACATGAAAGCCTCGTGAGTGTCAACGACACCCACACCTTTCGTTTTTTTTCATGATTCGCAGAATTTCGCCTACAAAACTAGCAATCAATATGCAGAGCTCTTGGAATGAGCCTTTTAGTCCATCTACCCTTTATGTCGATTGCCCATCTTTCTTGCCATGCAGTAAGAGTTTCTTCTTTCCATGATTCTACAGTTTGCCTTGACAATTAGTCCGTATATTTGCCTTCGTTCTCCAGCTCTGGATCCCCATCGCTGCAGCTCCTGATACTGTGCGATATGCACTAATAATTCTCAGTGCACTTCTTCTTTGAATCAATAAGAGCAGATTTGCTCGGCATATTGCGTTCAGAGCATTTGCTCAGATCTCGCATCCATATAGAAGAATGGCGTTGTTCACTTCCATTAATAACTTCCGCCTGCCTCTTTTGGAATCTCATTTATTCAGTAAATATATAATACTAAGATCAAGTTTCTTAAACAGACGTGTCTTCGTTTATACACACTTGTCTTTATGTACCTTTACGAAGCAAATGATTATTCTCAGAAATTACTTCTTAATCAAGGGAGTTTAATAGTTCAAGCTACCCCTGCGAGGATTCACTTGAAATTTTACCCCTGAAAACAAACTCTCCACCCTCATTTGCTGGCACATCTTTTGATCATTCAAAAAGATCTGTAAATATTTTTGAATTTTTTCCCACCATTCCAATATGTTTACCTTGCCTAGCAATCTTTTTTGTTTCAAAAACATATTTAATGAAGAATTGTTTAGTAATTAGAACTTTTTCATTTACGGATTCACTGCAAATTTTCGAAAAACTTGGTTTTATACAATTTTCCCCAAATAATTCAATCGACTTAATGTTGTCCATTATTCGAGTGTGCAGATTTGATAACAATTTAATACAACTAATTTTCTGCTCTGCAGGTAATTGTTTGGGATTAAAGTGTGCTCAAATTTTTTGCTTAACTCTGTTTTAAGATTACCCCGGGACAAATGTAATCATTTTTAAGGATAAAAAATCCGGATCAGCTCAATCTTTTTCCAGATAGCGTCAAGAATAACCCGGACTACCCAGCTTTTATAACCGTTTGGGATTGATTCAATCCCGGATTGATTTTTAAACTCTGTGCCAAAATACACAGAGTATATTAAGTTTGAGGAAAAGTGTGTTACAGGGGAAGGGAATCATTTCCAAACCTTTTAAGTATATACATGCTTGATTAGCATCAACAGCCGAGTCGATATAGCCATGTCCGTCTTTCTGTCCGCATTAGCGAAGAGATCTCACAGATGGTAAGAGGTTTGACATGTACTTCTTATACTAGCAGGCAGATCAAGTGTATTTTCAATTTTTGTCACGCCACCTTGTGCCAAGTTATCAATAAAAGGCGCTGGTCCGTGAAGCTGTGGTCTTCTTTCAAGTTTCCTCCTTACCCTAGCACAATGGCATATGGGTTTTCCATGATGTCGAACGTGACCGTCGTACGCATTTAAAATGGAATAAAAGTCAAATTAAAATATTTGTTTTTCTTTTGTTACTTTAACTCAGAATGAGCTTACGGCCGCGTGAAAACAAATACAAATGCACACAATATATATTTCAATGTACAATTACAACAACAAGAAATATAAACAGAAACCCGATTTTTGTTTGCCGTCGTGATTAGCGAAAAGCGTTCGGCCACTGCAAGCGAAGAGAGCGCTAACTACTCAGAAGCAACAATGTTGTTGCTATTTAATTTGCCAGAGACATAGGAGAGAGAGAGAGAGAAGAGAGTCACATACACTGCTCGCCACTTGAATAGGACACCCTGTATGCTCTCTTTAAAATTGCTCGTAACTCGAAAACTAAATGGTAGAATAACGGTATTTTTTGCATATTATCTTTGTGCAAGCATTCTTCGCTCTTTCTGGTATATTCCAAGTTTTGGAATAGAACCGTTATAAAGTTGTTTGCACTTTATGTGAGCATTCGCAAAAATTCAATGGAATTTTTGCGCCACTTGAATAGAACATGCATTTTATTTGGTCGGTATCGTTGACACGTGCACACAAATTTTGGTTTGCACTTTATGTGAGCATTTGCAAAAATTCAATGGAATTTTTGCGCCACTTGAATAGAACATGCATTTTATTTGGTCGGTATCGTTGACACGTGCACACAAATTTTGGTTTACTTAAACTTTTTGCTTTAATTGAAGTGTATAAAAAATTAAAAAAAATTAAAATGGGGGCGTGGCACTTCATTATCTGAGTCGGAGAAAGGAAAAATCCAAGCTTACAAGGATTCTGGCCTTTCTATTCCCAAAATAGCAAAAAAAAGTCGACAGGAGCCGTCACGCCATAACAAATTTTTTAAATAATGAGGCTAATTATGGTAAAAACATGAAGGGCCGCACCCACAGTGTGCTTACCATCGTGGACAAGCGACTTATATTAAGAGAAGCTTCCAATTCGCACGACTCTTTGGCCAAGATAAGGGAAAAATGCAACGTTAAAGCAAGTTTGACAACCATGCGTCGTGTTATTAATAATGCTACACACCTGAAGAGACTAAAAATCAAGAAGAAGCCACCTCTTAACCCGGCTCGGAAGTTACAACGCCTTGATTTCGCGCGCGCACATGTCACCTGGTCTTCGGAGTGGCAACGTGTTGTCTTTTCGGACGAAAAAAAGTTTAATTTGGAGGGCCCCGATGGCAACAGCTCCTATTTTCATGATCTTCGAAAAGAACCACACCATCTTGATAAGTTGCACAGCAGTGCTGGAGGTATTATGGTATGAGGGCCATTTCCTATTATGGCACCTGTGAGCTTAAATTTATTCCAACCACCATGAATGCGTTGTGTTATATTGGTATATTGAAAGAGGCCTTTCCACACTTACAAACTCTTTTTGCAAATCTAAAATGGATTTATCAACATGATAATGTCCCTATACATACGGCCCGGATTGTTAAATCGTATATAGCGAGCCAAAACGTGGAGTTATTAAACTGGTCACCCTATTCACCGGACTTGAATATCATTGAGAATGTGTGGGGATGGCTAACACGTGAAGTATATGGATCAGGTCAGCAATATTCGAGCGTTCCCGAACTAATTGCAGCTATCAAATTATCGAGCCCCATCGATATCGTTGAATTATTTGGGAAAATTGTATGCATCCCTTCCAGACCGAATGTGTGAGGTTTTGGAGAAAAAAGGAGGCTCAACACACTATTAAAAACTTTTTTTGGTTTAAAAACATGTTAGTAATTTCTTATTTAAGTAATATTGTTATTTGAAAAGGATTGAAATATTCTTAAATGGTTTTTAGATAAAGTGTCCTATTCAAGTGGTGCAAAATGAAGACTCCAAAATTTGTTACTTATTGGTTAACAATGTTTTTTGTATACTTACAACTTTTGAATAATTTTGTAATTTTGGTCTAATTACTACATTTAAATAAACTTTATAAGAAAACAAAATTATTTTCCTAGACGGCTTGGTTTAGCAGCAATTAGCTATAGAAAATCGACTTTAGAGGTGTCCTATTCAAGTGGCGAGCAGTGTATGGTGTTGTTATTCCAGGTCTGTACGCTCCTTACTTTTATTGTTACATTTTTTTTCTCAACTTTTTTGTCAGCAACTTACGATGTACTAGAAAAGTTTAATGTGTGGTATAAGATTAGTGTTAGATGTGTTAGATGTTATGGTAGGTTCAGATACGATGTCTTGGAAGTTGCCAAGGGAAGATTCTCAAAAGACTTCTTCTGGCTCTGACACTATTTATCCTTCTTCTGCGAAGTAGTTGCCTTCTAGTCTTTCAATGTAGTCCGCAGATTGTTTAACAATAACGTCGCCTATCATTGGAACATTTAGTTCCTGTTCCAGCCTTCTCGTGCACATGTACCTGACCGCTCTCCATGGTCTGCACAGTACTTTGACTTTGAGGACACGGATCTTGTGCAGATGCGCTGTAGCTGCAATACCAAATACTTGCAGGCCGTATCTTCATCCGGGTGCAATGATTGCCTTGTTTATGTTTCCTTGTTCTTTATTGACAATTTCGCTCCAACAACAAAACCCTATCTCGGAAAGAAAGAGAGAAGAGCACGCATATGAATTTGTTGTTGAGCGAGCTATTCCCTTGCGCAAAGCAACAGCAAGGTGGCTTGCGAAATAGGCTTGGGCACCCCTGCTTTTACTTAAAGCACTTTATTTAGTGGTAAAATGTATAGAGCAAACCTATTTCTTGTTCCAAGATAAAGATCGAAGTGTTGTTTTTGGCCATCAATATAAAAGCAAAACTCAACGAAATCTGCCGAAACCAGTTAGTGCGATATTTTAGAATTGATTTGATCAAAAATTTGTGCATTATTAATGTCCAAAGTAGAAAAATTGCGCTAGCTCGACCTTGCAAGCGAATATTTCGAAATGGTTTATGAATAAATGTAAAAATGGCTTACATTAGTTCAATTTAATGGTTTCGCTTTGAAAATTTGATAAAACACAATAAAATTTTTGGTCTTGGTTGACCTTTTGGTAAAAACGCCCTTATATCATAGGCAATTGAAAATTGTATCCTCTCCTGACTGTAGTTGTGCTACTGTCACACATGACTCTCCTGCATATCCTGCAGGAAATTAGCTGATGAAAACTACTCAGCTTAAGCTACTTAAATTGCATTATTATCATAAATTAATTGAATTCCGTACTAAATTTCCAATTATTTTATTCAAGAGTCAAGCTGTGTTAATTGAAGTGGACAACCAATCGAATCAGATTTTGATATCAATTTCCATTCAATGAACAGCGAACAACAATACCAAATTCCAATAAATATGCGAAAAAAAAATGATTTGATTTTATAAATTCATGGAATTATTTGGGTGATGTGCGAACCGCAGGAAATTGTCTGCTAATGACTTAGCGTGAGTGGAATGGAATGCGCTGCATTGTGGTCAGACCAAACACACATGGCATTTACATATTGCAAGTGTAGTGGTCATGTGGTAATGCACCAGAAAGGGTTCTAGTGACAAATATTAGTTCAATAACCATTTCCTGGCACTCACACTCCGTAAATATCATTTCAGGGTATGCGTATGTCTGGTGAGAGCACGGAAATCATGCACTTGACACAGCTGGAACGCGAAAGCGCGGGCGCCTATGCGTGCGGAGCCACCAACACGGAGGGCGAGACGCGCAGCTCGAGCCTGACGCTTAAGGTGCAGTGTAAGTAGCACATGTAACTACTACAAAATGTACAACCATTTCAGAGGGATCATTCACCGGAAACGGAAGCTGCAAAACAAACTCAACTTGCTGCAACTTTGTTTTTTTTTTGGGAGTTGTCGGCGGATGGGGAAATTACTTAGAAATTATGTATGGTCGGCGCGAGGCTTGTTTACAATTGTAAAATTCCTGCTGCCGCCAGTCTAAATAACCGCCATTGATTTATACACACGCACCGAGAAAAGTTTTGCCTATAAATTCAACACTCGCCATTTTTACTCTGGCAACTTTTTCCGACCTGCCGCGGAAGAAGCCTTTGGCCATTCTCAGCCGGTGATTAATGTGGATTTCATATACAAGCGAAAGCCAAAATACTCTGTAAGGATTTCAACTTAAAGTGGGTGGACCCAAATACGAATTTACCTTCAACTTTGTAGAAAGATTTCCAGATTTTGGCAATAAGTGCGTGCCCTTTGTTGATCCGCTTGTATTGTGTGTCGTCTTACAAGCAAAAACTCTTTTCATGCAGTATGTGAAACGCATTTTTTCTATTTCCTTTCCCTACAGACGACAGTTTAAGTAGTCTATATATGGAATTATGAAAGTTTCAAGTTGTAAGTAACTTTTTCTAGCTTACACACAAGCAACAAGTACAAGGCAAAGCAGACTGAGGGGACTTTCGCATTTGAGGCTGAAATGCAGTTGACTTGGGCCAAGTAATAAAGCTTGAAATGTTTGTCTGCTTTGGCGTGACTTACATTTCAAAGAAGGTTTTCCTGTAAACACACGCACACACACACACACATTCGTATTTACTTTTTTACATAGACAGCATCTTGCCTGGGGCGCAGCTTCCGCATATCTGTTCCCATTTTGCAGTCAAGTGAAAGTAAAGTCAAAAAACTCAACTACATCGTCTTCCAACTTCCAATACCTGGCACACATATTTGCCAGCTCTAAAACGTAAGCATTGTGCAGTGGTAGGTCGGAGAGGGGAAAGGAGGGACGGCAGCCACCGCCCGTTCGAGAAACGGAAACATGTTAATTACTACGCTCAAGGCTATGTAGCTGGCTCGACTTCCCTTTGGATTTATCCTTCTCGTGTACTTGTTTTGTATTTTTCTCGGTTCGTGTTCTTTTCTGTTCCCTTCGTTTTTTATTCTGTGGCCCCAGAGACGAACAGACTGTTTGCCCACCAAGGAGGAGGGACGCGGATGGTTCAACGAAAATTTAAAATGAAAACTTTTTCTGCCTAACAACTTATATTTATGAAGTTTCCACTGTGTGTGTGTGTTGTCCTCTCTGTTCCTCCTTTGGCAGTCTCTCCCCGCTGTAAGCCAGGCACTGAGCAAACATCCATTGGAGCCATCAACATGCACTCCGTACAGGTCAAATGCGATGTAGATGCCGATCCGCCCGATACGGTTAGATTCAGTTGGACCTACAACAACACACGCAACGTGTCGCCGGTAAGTAAATCAAAGGGGAAGGGATATAATTACATCGCTTAAATGCTTCAATTACCAAATCTCGGATAATAAAAATCAATGTAAAACCAAGATTGAAAAACTTTAAAATGAGACTAAAAATCTCAAAGAACAAGATTTATCATCTCTCAACTTATCACCCCTCCTACAGTTCTCTGTAAAGCGTCAGCTTAAAAATATAATGCTATGTGGTCTCAGGAGAAATGGAACAATTCATCGATTTTGGCCAATGCACATTGGCCAGAAAGCATGAAAATGTGGCATAAAGTCAAAATATTGAAATATCAGATTCAAATTCGGCACAGATAATGCTTAGACTATATCCTAATTTCGGAACAATTGATAGGCCGATCGGTACACGCCAGCCCCACCTCCCATACTATGCCCATTTCTTGTACTTATACTTTTTCAAGCTCAAGTGCTCTAATATAGCGAATATCTATTTTATACAAGACTTCAAACCGGTCCGAAACCGGACCCCAATAAACCGTGAACCGAACTTCTTAAATATTTAAGCTCCAGAACCTAAACCCGAACCGAACAAACAAAAGGTTCGGTTCAAACAATCATTTAAGTCAATTTCTTAAGATCTTTAATAACTTTCCCAATATTATGACCGCAAAAAACTATTTTATAGTACAGAATCGCTTAAATTGGTAATTAAGAAATCCAATCGATATTGCGATTTCGAGAAGACAGAAATACGTAAGTCAAGTTGTACCTTAACGAACCTAGCATTTGCAACATCATTTTAACATGAATCACCGTAATAAGGTTGAGCCGTTTTGAAGATTAAAGAGATTAATTTTATGTCCGATTTAAAGAAGACTAGAAAATGAGTCACGCAAATGCTCCAAATGTGATTGATTAAAATGCGACACGAAAAAGACTCGCAAATGATTTGAAATATGAGTCGAAACTGTTCAGAAAAGCGGGTTATAAGCTACTCTTCAAGAAGAATCTCCCCATCTAGCATTTGGAAGATCATTTTAATAAGAACCACCTTGATGAGTCTTTCAAAAGCCCCTTTGATGATGAAAAAGATATTAATTTTGTGTGTTATTTAAGGAAGACTCGAAAATGACTCATGCCTTTACTTAAAATGTTATTTATTAAAAAACGACTCGAAAAAGATTCGCAAAATGAGTCGAAAATGAGTCGATGCTGATCAAAAAAACGGGGCTTCAAACGATGAAGAGTCGCGGCTAGGTTACCATTCTCGAAAAAGACTGACAAAAGCATCATTTATGACTATTTTAATCAGATAGAGGACTCGAAAAAGTCTCGAATATGATCAAAAGTTAATTAAATGCTGGATGGGTATGGGTATGTACGTAGATGGTTAGGCTTCCAAAATTCAAAGACAAAGTACATTTGAAAGACTTTTTAGACAATAATGGGCTTTTTACACTGAGCACATCTAACATCCCACATCATGAGTTAAAATGCTTAATAACTATTTGCTATGCCAACATTTGCAAATTTTTGTTTTGTCAAAAAAATAAGTAGGTTGAAGTCTAAAGGACCACGCAATAAAGATGACAAATTTTGCCACGGCAAATGATTATAACTCATGATGTGGAATGTAGGATGTTAGATGTGCTTAGAGTAATTAGCCTATTATATTAAAAACAAACAAGTTTCTTCCACTAATTCCCATTTTCGGAGCGATCTTTGCGTTTACGGACCATTTCTGAAAACAGATTCGTGTTCAGCCCACTAAAATCATCTAGAATCATCACAAATCCTTCAATATAGTGGAAAAAGTATAATTTTCTTGCCTTGTGCTATCATAAAGGTCGTTAAAATAGTTACAATCTGAACAAAAAAGTTTTAAAGGATTTTTAAGAAATGGCGTTATTAGAATTAAATCAAACCGGACAATTTTGCAACCTACCCAATTTGGAAGGCTCATCATTAGGCTTTCTTTTACAGTACGTTTCGGTTCGTAGAAGTGTAAACTACATGGAATTTTTGCATCGTATTGTGACTGGTGATGAAAATGGGTTCATTACGATAACCCCAAGCGCAAAAAATCATTCGAGCCGACTTGGCTCGTCTTGGATATACATATATCCATGATTCGTCCCCTGTGATGGTCTTATAAACATCTTTTGAAGCACCGGGGTCGTATTTTTTAAGCATTTCTTTGCACCAATCCACATGAGCCAAACCTTTTTTACGGCAAGGTGTTTATGCAAAATCTTACCTATGCTCCTAATGCTGGAACAAATGTTTAGTGATGCCTCAATCTCACGGATACATGACGACACATGACAGCTTCGATATTTTCTGGCATAACAACCGATTTTAGACGATTTTTACGGAATTCGTCGCTGAGCGAGCTATGACCACGATTGAATTCACTTTACCAGCGATATACACTGATTTTTTATGGTGCATCGATATACACTGGATATCTTATTGAATTCTCCGCTTCACCAATTTGTGCTCTGTACCGTCTTCCGTCTTTGAACTGTTAGTGTAAATAGCCAGCTCCCCTCTGGGTGTTTCTAGCTTTCAGTCCTCTGTCCTAAATTTAAGACATTGTTATTACATTTCACTTCGCAATGTCTCAGCTTTTATTTGCACTTCAGTAGAACATGGCTGTGACCAAAATTATTTGGTTTGAGAAGTTTCTGTTGCCGGATTTTTACTATGCTTTAGGAAAGTGTCCTTAGTTTAAATAAGAAATTGCTCGAATAATACATACGATACGATAAACAGTAAAATCGCTCAACAAATTCAAACCATTGTTTCGTTCGTGAGGAAAAAAGTGTTACACAAAGTGTCCCAATTAAAATAGTTACATGGCAGGGGAAGGATGGACAGACGCATCTCTGGCTGCAATTATGCTTGGCAAACGTGTTGCAGCTTGAGCTGGCTTGTGGCACAAAATCGAAGTCGCTCAACTATTACCAAATGCTCGACAGTTGGCTGGGATTTGGCCTGACGAACAAAAGCCAAACGGGAATCAGACAGTGCACGTGACTGAATTAAATTTTAATCAGAATGTATAAGATTGTGCCCCACTCCCACACCCGTTGTCCCGCTCTCCACTCTCCAAGTGTGCTGTGGCCCAGGCAAACATTCATTTAAAATGCAAACCGTTTAGGTGAAAAGCAGAACTGCAAAGCCAGCACCAGGACCTGCATATGTGGCCCCCAATCCATGTCTCAGCTGGGACAGCTGTGCACAATAAATAAAGTAATTCATTTACCGCAAAAGTTATTTGAAAATCTGCACGAAAATCCATGCCTTAGTCTCTACCGGATTCATTCCGTTTGCTTTGCAATAAAATCTTATTTGCCTTCAAATATTTATGCTTGAGCGACTCTAATCCGTTGGCTTTCCTCAATTGCAGGTGCTCAACTCGAGAATACAATCGAATGGACTGACCAGCACAGTGACGTATCTGCCGCAAACCGACTCCGAGCTAATAACGCTTGCTTGCTGGGCCAGCAACGCGGTGGGCAGACAGACCACGCCCTGCCTGGTGCACATTCTGCCAGCAAGTAAGTAGAAGTCGACGGAAGTGGAAGTGGATGTGCAAGATGCCCGGCATTTACCTTCATCTTCACCGCAATTTAAACAAGACGCCGGCGTCGCTGGCGGTGTCCGTGTCCGTGTCGGTCTGAGTATATCTATTATGCACACATCAGGATCTACTTACATAATTGTGTGTTTGTGTGAGTTGGGGGAAATTGCAGGCTCCTTTGGCCAAATGTTTGCAAATAATCATCAGCATGGACTACCTGCCATTATTACGGAAAATTTGGATGGCACGCCCTTTATTTGCATGAAGGGCGCCTAAAATGCGGCCCCATTAGGGACATGAGACTATGACTAACTGCTATCTATCTACCCTTCCCGCAGATGCTCCCGAGGCACCCAAGGCCTGCGAGTTGCGCAACGATACCGTCCTCGAGGTGGTCTGTGTGGCTGGCAGCGACGGCGGACTTTCGCAATACTTCATGCTGGAGGTGGTGGGCGGCGACCTACTCTATGCGAGCGATTCAGCGGCCACTGCGGCAGCTGGCCGAGCTCAATTTGGCGAAACGCTTGGACTGGGCGACAATGAGATATCCACACTGAACGATCAGGTAAGAGCGGGGGAACCTAGTTTTATATTTCTCAGTTGATTAAATAAAAGTTTCAGTCACCCTGAAGGCACCGCAGAAGCAGAAGCAGAAGCATGGCTATAATTCACTTGAAATCCATATGGTCAATTAGTGTGCAGGACTTTTGACTCTTCTGCTTGAATTATTAATAAATATTTCAGCTCAAGCGTAAAAGGGACAACTTAATTAATGCTATGGATTCGCATGCGAGTCAAGCCTTTTGGCCAAACCCGGACAGCACTGTCCGTCTCGTCTAAGCGTAATGCATGCTGAGTTATTAAATTATCTGTCTGAGTCGTAAAAGAGAATATCATATGAAAATTTCATTTCATTTCGTTTGGTTGCTTTCAACAACTTGGGCTTGGGGCGGTTCTAAGGGTTGGTTGATGAAGCGCTTGCCGGACAAGTTTATTAGCAAAGTAGCCAAGCGCAAAGCTTCGTCATGAAGAGAACGAACTGGGCAGAGCGTGACCCAAGCATCAGCTTTAAAGTTTCACGCTAGATAAAAAGGCACACACACACACACACAGAGACAGAGAGAGTGCCGCAAGGACAACATAAATTACTTACGCTTACTTGAGTGGGAATTTGTGCGTAACCAACGGAGCTCACTCGATTGTGTCCCATTACGGCAAACGGATATTCAGTTTAAAATTTCAGACACTCTTCTGCTTTTGCTTCTGGTCAGAATTATTTTTATTTAGGCATGAGTAATTATTTATGTGTTTTGGTTTTGGTTTGCTGTTGGCCAAGTAAGAAAGTGGGGCTAGCTCGACTGAAATATATCCTGTATCCGGACAAAGGATTAACTTGAGTACAGATTTTTCAATTCCTTGACTTGATACGCTCTTTAGCTCGAATGAGCTTGACTGAAGCCCGAAATTTAAATATTTTGAAAATTCATTTATGCTAGTTTTTCGAGCTCGAATTGATCCCACATTCGGATCCAACCAAGATGCTCAATAATCATACTTAATTTGATCTCGAAATCCGCTTGAAGATAGAATACTAGAGATTAGACTGAGTTCAATATACGAACTATGTTCAAACCGTAGAAATAATAGCTACAAAAATGCCCGAGATTGACTTAAGCTACTTATTCGTACACATTTTGTTCCCAAAATAAGCTTCCAAAGAGAACAGAACGTTACTGTTTATACGACCTTTGTGATATTTAAGATTTAGCCGCCTCAAGGTCATGCAAAACGGAACACTTATAAGGAAAACACACAAAGAAGGTTGGTCGTCCATACAGCTGCTTCAAGTACCCACCGGTTTTATCTTCAAAAGACATTACCCGCCAACTGCAAGTCGGCAGCTGCCTTTTCATGTCAGGAGTACCATAACTGGTAGGGCAAGGCAGCATAAGTGCAAAAAACCGCCACCAAATAGCAAACGCTTACATAACACTGCCTTTGCAATTATATGTGTGGCCATTTCTCCTAACTGTGGGAATGGGTCTGGCATCCCTGATCTGTCAATCCTTGCCAGATCAACTGGGCGTAGTAGAGAGGAAAAAGGCGGCAAACCGGCCGCCAAAGCATAACAAGGTGACACATTTTTGAACTCAAAAAAGTTGGCGTCGAGACCAAAAAACTCTGAAAGGGTGTGATGGTAGTACAAAAACCCTTTCTGGGCTTGGTCTGATTAGCTGCAGTTTTCTTTTTATTGCACTTTAAACTTTTCAGCTTCAGAGTAGGACTAACGATTCCATATCTCGTAAATTATTGTGAATTTTGCTTTAAAGTCTTTAACAAAGTTGATGCTCTTGACTTGGCCTACAAAACATTTCTTTGTAGCAAATCAAAAAAATGCCATCTTTATACTCAAAATTACAAAAGTTTCTCAAAAAATCCAAGTTTTGACCACTTTTCTACAGTTTTCAACTCCATCTTGAAACCCGTTTCATATTTGGACAAATAGTACAGCACAAAGTTGTAACTTAGACCAAAATAAACAAACCGTTAGAACGAACCAACTTCATTTAGTTACTCTTTCATATAGCTATAGGCACAGAAGCACGTACAAGTGTCATAAAAACTCGAACAAACAACATTTTCGGTAAAAAAGTAACAGTATAAAATTTTTTTTTGCAGTTTTTAAGTCATATTTTCTTACTATTTTCTTGATTTAATACAAAACAATCGAAATTTTTGACTGTGTCGGCCAATTGGTATCAAAAATATCCATTTTTCGAGTTTTGGTTCCAATTCTACATGCTTAAGGGCCCGTAACTATACGAAGGACCAATCGAATAAAGTTGGTATGTTCGAATCGTTTGTTTATTAAAGTTCAAGCTACGTTTTTGTCCTGCATTGCTTAGTCAAGTTTGTTACAGTTTTCAAGACAAAGCTGAAAAATAGTACAAAAAAAGAGAGGAAAGCTAACTTCGGCTCGACCGAAGTTTATATACCCTTGTAGCTTGTATGATTTTTATAAATTAGTATTCCACCGGCCAAATGTACACATTTTTGACAATGCCTCCTAAATTCATTTTCTACACCTAATTTCTACATTTTCGACCGATGGTTCCTATGGCAGCTATATGCTATAGTCATCCAATCTGGCCGGTTCTTGCAAATGTGCAGCGTATTTGTACCAAAAGACTTCGTGCAAAGTTTGGTAAAGATAGCTTTAAAACTGACGGAGGAGATAGCATAGAAACAGACGGACAGACGGACGGACGGACAGACGGACGGACAGACGGACATGGCTATATCAACTGTGCTCGTCATGCTGATCAAGAATATATATACTTTGTGTGGTCGGAGATGTTTTCTTTTATGCGTTACAAACATCTGGACAATTTTAATATACCCTCTACAAGGGTATAATGAGGTGAAAACATCATGATTTTAAGACATTTTTGTAATTTTGATTATAAAGATGTGACTTTTTTGACTTGCTACTTAAGAATGTTTTGTAAGCCAAGCCAAGGGCAACGACTTCCTCTAAGACGTCAAAGCGAAATTCCAAATAGTTTACGAGATATGAATTTGCGAATCCCAATCAGAAGCTGAAAGCTTCAAAGAGTAATAAAAAGAAAACGGCAGCTAACCAGACCAAATCCAGCAAAGGTTTTTTGTACTACCAGCATACCCTTTCAAAATTTTTTGGTCCAGGCTCGATTAACTTTTTAGTGTTGCACAGTGTAATCAGTTTGTGCCAAAAATCAAACACGTACGGTTCTGTCGCTACTCATTAAGACGAAGACTTAACATAAGACGAAGAAGTTTCAACTAAAGCTTTAATTAATCAGATACATTCATTTCATTAGAATAACCTTTTCATTATATTATAACCAGGGCTATAAACCTTTCAAATTCTGCAGAAGGCTCGGTCAGGGGGTTCAAACCAATTGTAAAGTCCAAGTTTCGGTTCGCGGACCGGTTCCTGGAACCACTGAACCCAAGGTTTTGGTTCGAACCTTGGTTTGCTTGAACAAACAAGAATAGTTCGACTTTCGATTTAATAATTCTACGTTCTCTATTCATATACTTAATCATAATATTCAATACTTAAGTTATTGTAATTATCAAATCCATTAGCTGAAATTAAGAATTCTTAGGAACTGCTTAGGTTAAACATTATATCTTCCAGAAGCTGTTCATCTATACTATCTCTTAAATCAAAAAGAACAAACTTAAGTGTTGAAAATTATCGTTTAACTGATACCTGATTTGCTATAGTAAAGGCAATATTTTTCAAGTCTTCGTTTTTATGACCATTCCAAAATTTTATAACATTCGTCGATCTATGTAATGTATGTGCTCTTTGACAATTTCCAAAGAAATCTATAACATAATTCACAGCTCTTATATTTGATATGTGTTTATTGCTTTCATTAGCTTGTCTTCTTCACAATCAGACGTTAAGCCAGCTGATTTTTGTTAGCAAAATATAAAATCTCGGGTCTGAGAATACTGCAGCCAATTCTCGTACTGAACTCATAGTAGAAGAATGTTTGTTGGGGCATTTAGATAGTAAAAAACAACGATTTGCTGTATATAAATATAAATCACTTGGTAGTAATTGTGATCTATACCGTCCGTTCAAAGCCAAGTTGATGCATCATATGTTCAAACGGTTTCTTTTCGTATAATCTATCATCATTATCATACTTTATTTTGTCACTATATCAAAAATCATTCACGCTTAGTTAGAAATGCAATCAATTATCGTAAAATCTCCAAAAAAAAAAAACAGACCGAACCGGTTCTCAGCGGTTCGGTTCCGGACTGCTACAAATAAACACGTTTAATTTAACTACAGGGATTTATTAAGTTATCTTATAACCCAAATCCCACATTAGTGAGAGTGATTGCTGCTGTTTTGAAACTACTACTACTACATTACACTTACATTTTAAGCCATGTCTCAATTTAGAATCCATAGAGTAAGTCAAGCAAGTTATAAATCGAAAGGTTACCAATCGCGTATAGCGTTGTTTTCAAATCTGTTTGTTTAGTTCAAAAACAGCGAGCAAAAATGTTTTAAGAATTAATTTTTTGCTCAAATACGCACAAAGTGATGTGTGTTTCCATCGATTCAAAAAGTTTACGCATTAGTTTGTTTTCGTAGGACAAATCAACGTTTTTATTACCATCGATAAAGACATGATTTTTATTCTTTGTCTGGGAGGTTTCATGGATGCCAATGTCTACTCACGTATCTTTTGCATAGCTATGAGCGCCGACAGTTCATTCCTTTTGCTTTTCCAATGATGTCGTCTGCAAAGCTCTTAACTTCTAAGTGCTATATTATATATTATGCCCTTTGCCTAAGAAAAGAAGGAAAGAAAGAAAAATTGGCTGCATCACAATCACCAAAGTTTCGGCATCTGTTCGAAATACACTGGCCTGAGGGGTTAGCATAATAAACTGGCATGATGTAATAGAGATCTGAAAAGAATGCGTTCCCTGAGTTAACGAACCGAACTTTCAGCGTGTGTGTTTACGTTATAATGTGAAAATAAAGTTATAATGAGCGGTCGTTACGCGTCTTACTCTGCGTGTCTTCTCGGACTGAGGTCCTTTCATAAGGATAAGAAAACGCTAATTCCTAGGAAGAAGCAGAGGGTAACGCAGATGTTTGTAACGCATAGAAGGAAGCAACGATCACATAAAGTATTTATATTCTTGATCAGCATGACCAGCTGAGTGGATATTGCCATGTCCATCCAAGATAGCTTATAGCTCCTCCATCTGTTTTAAAGATATCTTAACCAAACTTTGCAAACGTAAATTTACGCCCAAATTACAATAAATAATACTTCTGTTTTTTGTTCACAATTTGTATATTTTCATTGTCATTCCTTCTCCTTACTTTACAACTGCTTATAGTGTTTTCAATGCAAATTAAATTTCACTGAAAATTTCTAAATTTAGTGCACAATTTAGTTAAATTCACTTTACACCTAGCAACTGTAAGAGTGCGTAATTTGGCAAATTACGTTTAATTCCACCGACCAACAAGCAAAACTTTTTAAGCCAACAAACTATGTCGGTTTGGGTTGGCGAGAACAGGAATCAACGCAATTGAGAACAGAACTTCTTGTATTTGCTTTGATGATCATGAGCTGTTTTGCATCTATTTCCTATTCGAGGTCACGTTGTTTTGACACCGGAAACAGAAGTGTTTAATACTCCGATAACAATTTACTTTGAGTCACTTCTCGTAAAATTTATTTTGAAAATTAATAATTACACAACCAAGGTCTACGCTACGTCTGTCTACCCTTTGTACCATTGCTAAAGGGTATTAAGCATAGCATACTTTTCAGCGCATGCAAACATTGTCTTGCCAACCAGATGGCTTGTGGTGAATTATGTATATATGCTCCTTTTGTCAAGGCGCTTCCCAATATCAGCATTTTGTTTATTTAATTTATATATTTATACTTTCAGGCGACATCTGCACCCATCTTTCGCATGCAGGAGAATAGTCCTCAATTTCGTTTGAATAATTTAGAGCCGGGACGTGAATATCAATTTTTAGTTTACGCCGTAAACGCCAAGGGACGCAGCGAACCGCCGGTGGTGATTGAACGCGTTCGCGTGGCCGCCCAGCTGGGACCATATGGTGAGTAGAAGCCCAACAAAAAAACTCGTACTAATCACATAAAAAGCCCAAGATATGGCGGCCCCTTCGATGAGTGGCCGGACACATTTGCTAGTGTATTTTTTTTTCTGGGTCACTTTGGCCAATAAAATAGGCGCTTGCTGAGTTGTCTAATACAACGCTTGACTGCATTTTCAAATCAACGCAAGTCCGGGAAAATTGTCTTCAATCAGCCGCCGCGAAAACTTTGCACATGGCCAGGCACACAGAGACAAGACAACCTGAAATCTTGCTAGCTGCCTTGGGGAGTTGCCGACACGAACGAGGGCCGCCCTTTTCTAATCCACTGACTGAGCTATGCAGTGAAGCGTAAAGCATTTCAGCATTTTCCATCAGTTCGTTCAAGTGAGGCGCACGCATATTACGTATACGCATACGCATACGCAGGGGCGTGCCACAACAGCCTCTTCATTTTGCCCAATGCCTAACGACATAATGCGAGTGTGTGTGTCATTGGCAAGGCCTTTCCTTGGCGGAATGGCTTCAATTTTCGTTTTGCTTAACAGCCGCCGTAGACACTTTGCTTTTATTGTTCGTTTCGCATTCGCATGCCCTGACAACAATGTTGTCATTATACTCATGCTGATTTTTATTTTATCTTCATTTCCATTACCATTTTCATTTTCATTTCCATTTCCATTTCCATTTGCTGTGCCCGTGCCAGGCTCTGGTCATAAATCAGTCATATTGCCCGATTTAATGGTGCTAATTGTATTTCATACGCAAAATGTTCGATTAAATGCGGTTTGTGCGAACCAGCTAGTCCACTTCACTTGCAGCTGATTTACATGAAACAACAGCTGCCAGGAATCTGCGAGTTCCACACTTTTCCCGGAGCCACACAGTTACTTATGTATGTTAATGTGCTGCCCCCACGCCGCTCTGTGTCTATGCGAGTGGGGAAAACAACACAATGGTGGTTCGTAAATTCGGCCTCTGAGCACTGACTGTGATTGTACTTTCCAGCACCTCCTGCCAGAAATCAAGCAAAGGCTGTACTAATTTATGCAACATTTTAACAGCTTCTTAAACTCAGCCCACGCGGTTTTTTATTATGTTTTTACATGTTGCCTTGCGTGGGCATAAATTTAAACTAGGTCGCCTAACAACATTATAGAAATAAATAAAATGACATCGAATCAGTGAACGTTGATTTAAATCAGTTTACGCAAAACTCATCAAGTGAATTTATTACGTTTCTTCAACGCACTGTGGGCCTTAATCAGAGTGGTACATTTGTACTTTTTAGTCTTCGGCCGATTTTACTAGTTTTTAACTATGAAACTTTTTCAACACCGATATAAATGATTAGTTTACAGATTTGCCATGTTATTGAGTAGGTTAGGTTAGGTTGCGATGGTAGAAACTGTGAAGCCTCGTCACTTGGACCAAAAATAGGCCCGTTGTGATACCATACAACGCCGAAATTTTACTCTTAGACCACATAGAAAGTAGCTTAAACTTGAAAAACAAAGCAATCCCAATTTGGAACTCTTATTCGTAGACATTGAAAATCTTTTAGTTTTAAATTAATACTTTTGGGTATCAAATGTATACCAAAAATATCAATTTGATACCTTCTAGGCTTAAATGGATTCTAAAATAATGATTTTAGTTTCAGTTTCAATTTGAAACAACGCGTGAATTGATCTCCAGCTGTTCGTAGCCATTTTGTATTTAGTTTCCCTTACTTTGAGTTTACATGTCCCAAAGGCACCTATCCGGTAGCCTTCAATAGTGCGGTGTCCCGGTAACTAAACGAAACGAAATTTAAAGTGCTGTGCCATCAACGGCTTGACTGTTTAAAAAGATAAATTTATTTCCTTCATTGACCACGAATTCTTTCAGATGGTTAGTAGTCTCCTGGAAAACTACAATCTACAAATGGTCGCCTCCCATCTGACTTTCCAATTTTAAGTCAACTGATTAGATGCTGATGGCGATTGGTTTCTTACAGGGTAGCGAGTTCCAATCCAGACGACTTGGTATTATACTCTCATATATATTTATTATCAATCGCTAAAATGGATTTCCAATAGTCAATCAAGTAGGAATACTTAGTATAGTCGAGTGACCATGGGAACCTACTCAAAAGGTAGCTGTTTCACTAAGCCAGACGAGCTCAGAATCGCGTAGACACCAATACAATTGAAGAAAATATTTGTGAAACAACAAGAACAACAAGAACTAGAAAGATAAAACCTATTTTTGTTTGTGTGTCTGACACACACGAAATCATTCGCCGCCAACAACAGAAACTTCGCTGGGAGAGTAAGAGAAGAGAGAGCACATATGAAGGTATTGTTGCACTACGCTTAGCCATACACCAAGCGTGAGGGCTTCCAGTGCGGGTATCCTAATGCGGAAAACAACAACGAATGCGCGGCGAGCGCATAGGGCCTAATAACAGTATTACTAGGTATTTCTCTGGCTACTAGATCGAGGGGGACTAGTTGCAGCATATTGTTAAGAGCTTCCGCAGGAGTATTTCGCAAAGCGCCGCTTATGTATAATCTAGCACTGCATTGTACTTTGTGAAGAGTCGTAAGAACAGAGGCTTACCCAAGACCGGTCACCAGACTAAGACTCCGTAAAGGAGTATGGGGCGAACAACAGCTGAATAAAGCCAGTGTATAATTTGAGGGGAGAAGCCCCACTTACGGCCAATGGCGCGCTTGAGCGAGTAAGGTGCAGGTGCTCTTTCAAGTATGTCGAGGTAGTGACTAACAATTCGGATATTTCAATAGTAACGTATAGATACTGATGGAATGGTGGAAGAACTAGAAGAAGAACTATTTTTAGCCTTCTTCCTTAAAGGATTCCGCAAATTCTGCTTCTTCTTAGCAAATTACTTGACGATGTATTGGGCTGCCTGATTATTGAGGTCTCCAACCATAGGACTTAGCTCCGATAATACGTCTAAGGATTTTGGCCTGGACTACTCTTATTTTGCTCAGATGAGTTTTCGCAGCGATGGCATAGATCTGTAGACCATGCCTTCATACCGGAGCCTGAACCTTGTTCCAGAGTGACAGCTTGTGGTTGGGGTTCAGGTTCATGCGCCTGAACTGCCTAAACTTTCGCCTTGCCCAAAAGTCAGTCTTTTGTCTAGTGGGACCCCAAGATATTTATAGGCTGCTTTGTTCGCCAGGAGTTGATCGTGCAAGAACACTCCAGGACAGGTGTCATGGCTTACACTAGACCGTATTTGTTACTATATTCCAGCTGGCAGCCCAGTTGCTGAACGTTTTCAGGTACTTCTGGTGGATATCTGTTACGGGTTGGGATTTTCAAGAGGTATACTTCTGTCTTTTGACATAGGGCCATATTCTCTACCCTGTGAACCACCAACTTGAATGATTCGCGTCTGAGAGGTCGCTCCATCCCGTGCCACCACAATGGTTCTGTCCGTCAAGAAGCTCTTGATAAGAAGGTACACCGAGAAAAAAATTGATATTTTTTCATATCAATTTTACTCCGATATGAAAGTATATCAAATTGATATGTTAAAAATTTCAAATCGATATGTTTGAACATATCATTATTACATTTTGAATATCATTCTGAAACTATTCAATATCAATTTGACTACATGATATTATTTTGGACCATAATGATATTATTTTCTTGCCAAATGATATGTAAAAATGGATACTTTTAAAAAGTTCATTTTAATACGGTTCATATTAACATAAAATTGATCTTATTGCTGACAGTGTATAGAAGGGGAGGGAGAATCTCTTAGTGCGACACTCTATCGAACGCCAGCTTGACGCTTTCTTGATATCCACGTATCAATAATGTAGTTACCTACTCGGAGTAGTTGCTTGCGAGTTTCATGGCTCGGTCGGAAGCCTATTTGAAACTCAGGAATGGCCTTACAAGCAGATCGTACATCAAGCATTCTTCGAAGGCTACAATGCTCTAAGATCTTTCCAAGAGTGTATTGGAGAATAGTCGGCCGTTTCGAATCAAAGCAGGAGGATGGCTTGCCGCTCTTGAGAATTAGGATGATTCTTTCTTTCTTTCAAGGAGATGGGAAATGGCTTAGCCTCAGAGCCGCGTTGAGAATATGCTCCAGGAATAGTACGGCCGTTTCTGGGAGGTGCTTTCTAGTCTCGCCTGGGCTCCTACATATCAACAGTTCTTTGATTTCCCCTTTCATCTCGGCGAGGGTGATTGGGGGAAATGTGAGGGCTATTTGGAGGGGGCTAAAAAGGGCATCAAATACCAGTTTGTTCTAGCTTTCCAGTTACGGGCAAAAGCTTTGCACAAGATTGCTAACAAAATCCATACTTCGTTTTTTAAGCTTACGATTTCATTTTCTCCTGCAATACAAACCGCTTGGAAATAGGGACTAGAGTGTGGCTCAGTTGTGTGGCTGACAGTTCTTAAGCCCGATTTCGTATAGTCCATCGGGCTTCCATTTTCACTTTCCCAATAGCTTAGCGAATCTTGAATCTATGCGAATGTGAAAATGGGAAAACGGTTGAATTCATAGAAAATATTTGAATAGCTTTAAAACTTTATATAAATGTCTCACATGAAGTCGGATCTTCAGGCTTCGTCTTTAAGGATTTCACATAAATTTAATCACAAAATTCAGTCAGCAGCAAGATTACATGTTTTAAAATGGTTAACAAGCTATCCTTGAAGTTAAGATCTACCCGGCATAGGTTGACAAGGATCCATCGGAACCGAAAGATGGATAAAACAAATTTTAGGGAATTAAAGTTCCCAAATTTACAAGTATTATTGTCAGAAGTTAATCAATCGCCTTATGTCCTAAAACTCGTCAGTGAACGTAAACCTATCCAAAACATTTTGTTTTGTAGTTTTCGGTTTGGTTTAGCATTTTCGAAAGACACCGCTTCGTGCTGGAATTCGGTTCGGTATAGAGTCGGTTGGCATCCGTGATTTATTAATAGTGATTTATAAGCACAATAGGAAGTACGCACGATACACAAAGTAAAGAACGTTTGAAGCACTTCGGCCAAACAAATGCTTCGACTTCTACTGAATAATTAAGATATGAAATTGTTTCTCTAAATAATACAATTTTAAGTCGTTGTGGCCCATCGTACACACTCAAAGACATTGAAAAATAACCAGCAAAGTGGCCACTTGAGCTAAGAGAAAAGTAGCAAATAAATAAGCAAATGCTTGGCAAGAAGCTGCAACCGAGGGCGAACCTTGGCAACTGATTAAAAAACGAAGAGAAAAGAAAGATGATGGCGGCGGGGCAAAGGCAAAGACAAAGGCCAGGCAATAACAGGAGGCAAGAACAAAAATTAAATTGAGCCGCAGGTGTAGGCAATTTCCACTCAAACGCTCACTTCAAAAGCCCAGCGAGGAAGCTGCCTGATGTTGGCAATGTTTCAATTCCGAGACCGTTGCTTTGACTGCCCGCAAATGGAGCGGAAATGCTGCCTGGGAAGAAGGTAAGCGGCTGGCATTAACGAATGTCTGGCATAAATCTTGCCTGGGGATGATCTTACACAATCAGTTTGCCTTTGCCCTGGCTCTCAGCTCACACATTATGTTGCAATTTCCTTCGGCTGGCAAATCTAATAAATATAAACAATGCCCAGCCATCACTCCCCACCCCCTACACATACATCGTATCGTGGCTCATAATTGGCAAAGCTTTTTGTGGCAAGCGCCATAAAATCCTAATCTGAAGCAATAAGAAAGGGGCAAAGGGCTGGAATGTCTAGGCCTTAATTATGGCCAGGCTAATTCTAATTTTCAACACAATTGGCCTCATATCAGTTAAGCAGAATCCGGAAAAGCAAAATAAATAAACAGACAAACGAAATCTAACTAATTTCGAGCAAATAGCAAATCATTGTGAACCCTAAACTACTATCTCTCCATCTCTCTTTGGCAGATGAATCCATTCTCTCGGAGGACCCAACGCCCGCGGAAACCACGCATCATGTGGGCGGCGGCGTCAGTGGCAGCAGCAGCAGCAGTTCGGGCAATCTCGGCACCGGCGCGAGCGTTGGCAGCGGACCAGAGAAGCAATCGACACTGCTGATTCTAGCCGCTGTTGTGGCCATAGGCGCCGTCATTGTGACGTCAATTATAGTGGCCGGCATCGTTGTTGTCTGCCGGCATCGGCCGCGACCACCTGAGCCGCAGGAGGTGCGCAAGAGCATGCGGTAAGTGTTTTCCCCTTTCCATTTCCTCTCTCTCTCTCTCATACTCTTTTATGGGAAAACTAATAATGAAATTGTTTGAGCTGGAGTTCTGTGTGTGCGAAAATAATTACGAAATTATTTATGTGCGGCACGTGAAGGAATCGTAGCATACTTTGCTGCGCTGCACTGAGCTTATTACTTGGAATGTAATTAAATGTCAGTCAAAAGGCTGAGTCAATCGCTCTTCACCAAGCGCCTCAATGGAAACCAATGTCAAGCTCGTTAGAGAGCAGCCCATTGATTAGCCCAGCCTCAGGCCCGGTGCCTGAGCACATAAAAGAACGACGAGCACGCACCTGCCCAGTAAATTATGCTTAGACTGTAATTAAATTAATTAAACCTGCACCCGACGACAACGACAACGACAATGACCCAACCTGAAAAGAATCACCAGGGCACGACACCGGAAACGATAGCCGCCGCAGCCCAAGTGCCAGTTCCATTTAAGATAGGAAATCAGTGAAAAGGTCTCGCCCCGCGCCAAGGGAAGGATTGTAATTAAGCAGCTGCTCAGCTACAACTCGTTCATTGGCACTGGCTAATGAAAGATAAACACGCTGCCACTTTGTGACCGTCCCTCCCTCCATATTGATGTTAAGCGCTGATTATCGCCAGTTCCTCAATGGTGAAATCACGCTACCACTTCAAAGCAAAGGCGTACCAAATTGTAATTATAAATAGTTTCGAAATCGAGATCAAAGACAGCCGCATGCGGGTCATTAAATTGGTCTGACCGACTGTCAAATAATGCCGCGAAAGCGAGTCGAGCCGGGGCATAAATATAATTTCAGGCTGGGGGTGTGGCAGGTGCTAGTGCCCCACGTGCGACCATGCATAAAATTTAATGATTTACCTTTTGTGCGCAAAAGTATTAGTGCAAATATTTGAGGGATCTGCATGAGTGTGTGTGTACCAAAAGCTTTGACTGATAAGGGCGTGCGCGTGTGTGTGTGCGGTTTAATTAGCATTCCCTTTTGGCCTTCAATCTGTAGGTACATAATTAACATTGGAATTGCAATTGGAAAGGCCCAAAATAGATTTAAAACGCAAAACTAAAGAGAAAATGAGGAAACTAAATTTGGCACTCTGACCATCTGCTTCTGTGTGGACAATATTTTTTGTATTCATAATTTATGTAAATGACTCTATTGATGATTTTCATAGAAATTCTAAATAAATGCAAGCGGGTTGTATTTTAAGCAGGGATGGGAATAAAGACTGGTTCGGTTCGGTGGTTAATGGAGTTTTTAAACCATAAATGGTTTTTAGAGCAAACGAAACGGCGACATTATAACTCGATACGTCGAGTTGAAAAATGAAGCAACCAACTGTTTGCTGTAGACTCAGAAAAATATTTTTCTATATTTTAGAAAAGAAAGCCCTAAATCGAAATCGCCATAAAATGGAGAAAAAATTTCTATATTTAAAAAAAAAATTCCTGAATTTTAGAAAAGTTGCCCTAAAAATGAATTTTTTAGAAAAAGCTTTCTAAATTTTGAAAAAATATATATTTTTGCAGACTCTGTTTACTCTGGACATAAAAACATGAAATAAGAAAATGGTGTTTGCTACCTTTTATGTTCGAGAGCAATTTGTTTCAATTTATTAAAAATGGATCGATGTATTTTTAGAAAAGTAAATTTATATAAATATGTCCCAACAGCCCTGACCACATTTTTAGGGCAATTTTCTAAAATTTAGCGCAATTTCGACCTGTTTTAGAAATTTCATTTTCTGGGTGTAGTAGGACACTACATGGATTTTAAGAGGATTGCTGTAGATTTTGTAAGCATGTACAGTGTTTGGTAATTCCGGTAATTTTGTACCGCGATCTATGAAGAATTATCATGCAATCATTATCATGCATACTGGGCGGTCATCCATGGTTTTTTATACTCTGTACAGGTACACAGAGTATATTAATTTTCAGAATCGTTCATCATCAACAGCCGAATCGATATAGTCATGTCCGTCTGTCCGTCCGTATGAGCAAAGATGGTAAGAGATAGATAGATAGCGAAGATATTTTCCATTTTTGCCACGCCCCCAACCGCTACCTGCAACTCGGTAAAAACGTCATATCTCCCCCTGTTCCGTAAATAGGTGGTTCGGTTTTTCTAGAGATATTTAGTAATAAAAAGATTTTTTGATCGATTCGCGAAGGAATAATAAAGATCGGATGAACGATACTCAAGTTATGAGCAAAAAAAAAATCCTGTTAACACCCCCACCCACTACCACAGCATTCCACTCAACAAAGACAATCTTAGAGAGAGAGAGAGAGAAACTGAGAGATGAGGATATAGCAAAAATATCGCACGATAACCGTGACTTCTTAGATAAAACTTTGTTTGATGGTAATATCAGGTTTCGTTATATGCTCAAAGTATATTTCTCTGCCTTGATAATAGACATTAATGATTTTTGTTTGAACTTTGGTTTTCACTCGTGTTACTAAACATTTTTTTGTCTCCATCGGCGGTGTTTGCAATGACATGTTTCCAAATAATGAAACGCCATCTCTTGGGGTCTCCTGAATACCGACTTCATGTATTATAATATTATAGTCAGGAGCAAAGGCGAGCGGCGGCCTGATTTGCTACAGAGTATATTACACTAAGTAACAGGGTCCAGTATATTGAAGGGTTGGTGGTGATTCTAGATGATTTTCAAGTGCTGAACACGAATCTGTTTCAGAAATGCTCCCTCACGTCGAGGTTTTTAGAAATTTGAGTTTAAAGTGGCAAAAAGAGCCTATTTTGACACTTTTCAGACGCGTTTTGTGGGGAACCTATACATTTGTTTTGACTTTTTTTGATATTATCGAAAATTACTATTTCTTAAATTTAAAGTAAACTATCCCAAAGAATAGTAAGATCTTTTTAAGCGAAGATATACCATTTTGAATACATAGTCTCGGTAATAATTAAAAACTAAAACTGTCTACTGCAAAAAAGTATACCTTGCAGAAATAGTACAACGGGTTAGTAAGTTGTATAGAATTTCAATGAAAATTTTCAACAAAATCCATTGCAAACATTGGGGCAGCAACAATATATTGGGTTGTTGTGAACTCGGATACAATTACTAATAATGGTATATCTTCATTGGGAAAAACCGTAGAACTGTTTGGGATAGTTTATGTCAAAGTTAAGGAGTAGTTCTTTCCGATAATATGAAAGGAAGTCAAAACAGAATTCTAGGTTCTTTACAAAACGCGTACAAAAAGTGTCAACTAATTCATTATTTGTATATTTAAGCTCAAATTACTAAAAAACTCAAACTCCACAGCTGACGAAACGGACGCTGTGCCCTCCCTGAAAACGATTTCCGACGGGGTTCGAAATATATCTGAGAAGATAAAAGGAGAAATGTGTTTTATTTTTGAAAAATAGTTGCACAGAAAATACACCTGACCTTGAGCCGGCCAAACAAGAATCATTAGATGTAACAAAAAGGTCACCATCCCCAACTAATAAAAATTTCGACATGATGGACTATTTCTGAAAACAGACGAATCTGTTTAGCACACGAAAGCCACCACCGACCAATACAATATACTGGAAAAAGTATATCGGGCTTGTATTTGACCAAAAATATATACATATATGCTTTTCGTCAAATGTCAAATAGTGAACATACCTACTGGGTACTAAGTACTTAGATACAAATTTTGTGTACCTTTTACCTCACCTTGGTATTTTCAAATTCAAGTACCTTTCACCTTTCCTAGGTCGTAATTTTCATTTACCTCGTCAATAGGTACATTTCGCGCCCAATTATCGATATCAATTGTTGTATTGCATCTAATCTCTACACTTTTAGGATTCTGACGGTTTTCGGTCACATTTGATTTGTTGGCTCGGAAAACTCTCAAAGCTAGAGAAGAGTAAAAAAACGGACAGCCGTCGCGACAACGCTGTAATATTTTGTGTAGAAATTTGATCAGCATTGGCTCATAAAATTTAAACTTTATTATTGTTAACAATGACTGATCACTAGGGCGACTTTTCAACATGTCATGTTTTCACGAACTTGGTTTCAAGTTTTCAGTATACTTAATGGAATTTTTAATGGAAACCCAAAATCACATACGTTAAGTTTTATAGGAGGTTTCAAAGTATCCAATTTTCCCTCAATTTAACCTTGAACTTTCAATGTAGGCAGAGACCTTTTACAATGGGAGCGTAAGTTGAAGTCGGCTTACCCGTTTATCATGGGAAGAAATGTTTTATAGTCTTCCTGTGTTCCTGAGGGGGCCGAAAGTTGCCAAGGAGTTTATAAATATTGCGACTATAAATGAAAGTTTTAAGTTTGCAATCGATGTCCTGAAACCATGAAAGAAGATTTTAACGCTCCAACCACCAATAAAGTATTGATGGAATGTAGTATGACTCAAATCGTTATACTATCTATATACTTCAAAGGCAAAATTTAACTTAAGAACGCGCTGTTGAAACACGAATCGTTTAATTTTTTAGAGCGAAGCTCTTATACGGACGTTTGGCTGGGGGACTAGAACGTGGGTTAACAATGGGTTAACGATGGGTTAACAGTGAGTAAAGAGTGGGCTAACAGTGGGTTATTAGTGAGTTAACAGTGAGTTAACAGTAAGTTATCAGTTGGCGAACAGTGGAAGAGGGGGAGAAGCGGAATAGGGGGAAGAGGAAGGTGGGAAAAAGAGGGAAAGCAAATTAGAATTGAATATTAATTAAAGATTGGGTACCATGAGGACAAGTTGTGAATTCAGTGCGATCCTCGCGTCCTTTGACAAGAATTAACAAGCACAACCCAGTTTAAATGCCCATAGTTAATGAAATTAACCTACCAGAAACGTAAATTGCCATTTCTGTTCCTGAACTTAATTACATATCTGTTTGAGTTCTAAAAATTCAGTTTTACAGTGAACCACAATCGTTCTCAGTCTATAACAAAAGATTGTCCAACAACTAATGTCGTTTTTCACTAGATTGAGTTTATCCAAACGAATGAAAAATTCATTTCACTAGTATTTAAATTTACAATCAGATTTATCGTCGCTAGTAACTTCGCTCGTACCGGGTGTCCCAACGATGGCCACTTTTTTTTCAAAGGGAGAGAATGGCTATAATTGTAGCACCAACAAATACCGAAATTATTCTCCATGTTTTCCATAAATATTAAAGTTAGCATTAAAATAACCTATGAATAATTTTTATTATTTGAGTAAAGTTTAATTATTTAATGTAGTTTGGGAATAAATTATTAGAAGCCTTTATAACTTGGCTAGAAATAAGAAATATTTCAGATGTGAATATCGATCGGAAATCGATTCAGAGTTGTCGAACTTGACCAAAAACTGTAACTTTGTTTGTTAAATGCTGAACAGTTTTTCTGTGGTCCTAATTACTATTCCATGTTGTTGACCATCTTACAGAAAATCAAATTCTGTTCGTGTAATATTTTGATTTGGAAACATACGCTGCCAACTTTCTAGCCAAGTTCAACAAATTTTGTAGTTGTTCCCCAGTTGGCTTTCAATTCGGAACACTTTTGGTTGATCCTTAAATTCCACTCTGCCGCCAAGGTGGGCAGAAATCAGCCAGCGGACAAGTCTCTCAGGTCGTCCACTTTGTGTTGTTATTTTTTTCACAAAAATGTTCCCACTATGCAAAAACGTGGGCAACGCTTGGGGAACTATTAGCAAGTTGCCAGAATCAACGTCGTCCACGGGGGTGTGTGCCAAACTTTTAATAGATTTCTGCGACATTTTTTTCTAACATTTCTCCACCTCTCCCGCTATTTTGCAGGCCGGCGCGCAACGATGTGCCCAGCATGTATATCGAAGAGGATGAACTGAACGAGCTGGAGGAGGGCGGTGGAAGAGCGGCAGAGATACGAGCACGTGTGACACCGGCCACCTCGCATCTGTGCGGCGGCGGCTCTGGCTTGGGTGGTGGACCAGGTGGCGGCCCCATAATGGGTGTGGCTGGTCCGCATCATTACATCTCCGAGAGCTTCATACAGTACGCGCAGCCCAGTCTAAACGGTACTATTCCAAAATCTATACTCAACAAGCTGTAGTTGTAGTCCTAGCAGTAGCCCGTAGTCGAGTAGCCAACCATTTGCATCCCTTTTGAGTTTCGAGTGGCGTATGCACTTAATTTTAATTTGTATTCATAGTTTAAGTTGATTGATTTGCCCAATTGAAATTGTATCATACATATGTAGCACAACGATTGCTTGTATATACACATGCACACACACACACACGCACACTTACACAAACAAGTACACTTATGCCGTTACGTAGCCATTATGTAGATTAGTTGAATTTCTCATTTACTTTCAATGCAAACGACACAAACTGAATAAATTGTCAAAATGGTCAGTGGCATTTATAAACATTAATTATTTATATACATTTAGTTTGTTGATTTGGCAAATACTAATTTTTAGTTTGCCAAAAAGTATGCCATCATTGAAACAGTTCTGTGGCCCGGGCGGGGGCCATAAGTTGGGCGGTCAAATGACACATCTGAAATGATAAAACTAATTGTCCTTAATTAAGCATTTGCCAAACGTACAGTTCTCCAATTAGCTCTAAGCAAAACGGTTCGACTAATTTCTGCATTCATTTAATTTCATTTGCTTTGAGTTTTAAGTAATTTACCCTATAGTCAGGCACTCTTTCTAGGTTCTAGTTCTCTTCCGCCCCCACACTCTCTAATCTCCTCTACAAGTCTGTTGCTCGTCCCGTAGGTAGCCCTTTCTACTGTCCAAGTCCTCAACTTTTCAATATGTAAATACCTTGCCCAGTATTTAAAGCCATGTAGTTCCACGCCAAACTGCTAAAGTTTCCTTCTCCTTTCAAACACTGTTACCCACCAACCAACCAGGAGGCGATGTGCTGTTACCTTTACTTGTCGCTACAGCCAACCGACGGGCCCCTCCATCAAGCATCTCGAATGTGGTGGTGACCCTGCCCACATCTATGCAAAGTAAATTTTATGTAACCAAATCTGTGCAGCAATTCGTAGGACAACAGCAGCTGGCCACACACAAACAAAAACTGCAGCTGCAGCTGCAGCTGGGCAGCCATGTCTGAGGCAATTCAAGACCAAATCACAGCAAAAATAATTCGAATGTTTTTAAAATCCAATTTCCAGACCATACTCGTACCATCGTCTGCTTCATTGCGCATTTTAATTTGTCATCCTTTGTTTGGTTTTAGTTGAACCACTTTCTGTATAATTTTATTTTATTTATTGTCTTTGTTATTGTTGTACGGTGTACACACATACACAACCACTTATCCGAATAGGTTTAATTTATATAGCATTAAAGTACAACGACGGAAGTAAGCCTGTTGGCCACACACTGAGCAACGTTTGGCATCAACTTCAAAATGGAAAACTTAATCACAATAGTGTCAACCTTTGGTGAATCCCGCTGAGATGAATGCTGTCAGAATCTGCGGCAAGTGTAGGTCTGTTGTCCAGCTATTACCAGCTATTGGTGCCAGCTGTGAATAAAGTAAACCATGCAAAAGTCTCTTCTTTAAACTGAAGCTCCCGGTCTTTTGTGCTAAAATTCAGAAGCACTCAAACCAAGAGATGAAGAGAAGTTGTGAAGCTTGAAGATTACTTCAACTTGACTACCAGAGGATATTTTCTTGCTTCATAATAAATGTCATTTTCATTTGTGCTCAGTTGAAGTATTTATCGAATAGTAAAGATGGGTAAAATAAAGTATCGCAGAATGATAACAACAAGAATGCGGACCAAAGACAGCAATGTCAGCCAGAGAGCTGCCAATTTCCAGGTACTCAAGCAATGATCGCTAGGGCCTCTACGGAGGTGCGAAGTAACGAGAAGTTTCAAACAAAAAATGAGTAAAGTAGCAGCAGAAGTAACGATTTTGCCACACTTAACATTTTGTATGTTTGCAGCTAAGAATTAATTTAACGCTTAACAGCACATTTGTGGAGTGTATGTAAATAGGCTGTGGGCCTCGTTATACTTTAAGCATTTGAGCTAACACTGAGGCCCCTCAATATCACGTCGTCCTTCTTATACTTTCCATCCATAAGCGATGAACTAAACACAATTTAAAAAAAAAGAGAAAGTTGAGACTTACTTCATTTGGGACGAAGATAAATTACTGTTTCTGTTGCTTTATGAAAATAAAAACAAAAGAACAAAACATTTTGATTGCTAAAATGATTAGTCAAAATCAATAGTCAGCTGTCTTCTAACTTTCAAATCCAAATAGTTTCCACCTTTAGTGGAAAATTAGAAAATGTTTGAAAACAAGACTCTGCTGATCGAGTAGAGTAACCCTTCCCCAGTTAATGTAAAAGTACCACAATCTTAAATTTTCGGCGTAGACTTATGTTCCTCGTTGACAAAGTAATCTAAATTACTTACGTCGCATGTCCGTAGAATCCTTAAGCTCATTGTACGCTCATTTTCTTAGACAACAAACGGGCAGTGTTTTTTTTACAGCTGTGTCTCTTATAAGCGAAACACTTTCTAATTTCTTTTTTATAAAATTTAAAAAATTACTAAAATTTTGAATATATGGGAAAGCTGAAGTCTTTGGCAATCAGAAATCTTCTAATGGGTTTAAAATTTCGAGAATCGATGTTTCTTTCTTTGCAAGCTGTAGTCGGAACAATCACAGATGACTTTTTCCGTTGAATTGAATTAGTTGCTTCTGATTGGTTAAGCTAATATAAGTACCCAGCTAACGGAAATTATGCTATTTTCTAACCACTATGGCTTTAAAAACAACTGAATAACAAATAGTGAAGCTACACACTCACACACACTGCCCATACCACAAGCCTAAGGCTAACGACAACTTCATATGTGTTTTCTCTTCCCTTTCTCTCCTATGCCTCTTGCGTCGTCTTTAATGTAGACTTTTTTTCTTGGGGGACGAAGGATTTCGTTTGAAAAACTTTACAAGCTATAACCGGTTTTCTCTTGAAATTTCTTGTGATTGTTGTTGTTGTGATTGTTGCCAAAGAAATATTTTCTGCATTTGTACTGGTGTCTACGCGACCGTAAGCTGGCTGTAGACACTCCTCCCACCCAACATTTTTGTTTAATAAAACTATCAAGAATGCTTTCCGTTTTCGGTACGGAAAAGTATTTCCTGTCGCTCAGTTTGTGGCAGCAAAACGTTAGATCCCGATACACGTTTTCCAAACTGTTTTCGACAATCCATACCAAAAACGGATCAAAAACTGAATAGTTTCCAAAAGGTTTTCGCTATCAAGAAACTGTAGAGAGCACACTCGAATACGTGTTGTAAACGTTTACTTTCGCGATAGCAATGTGACAAATTTTTGAACTCAATAAAATTAAGCGAGTCGATAGTATAAAAACACTGTAATCAGACCAGCTGCCGTTTTCATTTCATTGCACTTTGAACTCTTCAGATTCTAAGTAGGATATTCAATTCCTTATAAACTATTTAGAATTTTGCTTTTATATCTAAATATACTGCTCTTGGTGTGGCCTATAAAATATTTCCTTGTAGCAAATCAAAAAAATGTTATCTTCATACTCAATATAACAAAAGTTGCCCAAAAAAATCAACTTTTTACCACATTTGAACAGTTTTACAACTTCATCGTGAAAGGCGTTACAAATTTGAACAAGTAATACAGTACAAAGTTGTAGCTTAGACCAAAACAAATAAACCTTTAGATTGAATCAATTTTATTAAACTACTCTTTTATTTGGTTATAGGCCCACAAGCACCAACAACTGTCATAAAAACTCGAAAAAAACGAATATTTTCGGAAAAAATTAAAAAAATTACATATCTCTAGTTATGGTTTTTAAGTTATGTTATTTTATTGATTTAATACAAAATAATCGAAATTTGGATTGTGTCTTTTTACTACCAAAAATTATAATTTTTCGAGTTTTTCTGAAAATTTATGCCTAATAGTCTATTAGTCAGCTTCGAAAAACTTTCAAAGTCGAGGCTGCGAGATTTGATATTCATAGGAAATACGAAGGCTGGGTGTTTCATTAGCGCAGCTTTCATTGGTGAAACCATATAACTCATATATGGTTATGGTTTCCGAGTGCTTTTGTCGATATTTTTGCAACCATACATAGTAGTGGTTGACATCTATTTTTCATTGCGCCCAGTGTGAAAACGGTTTAAGGGCTAATCTATATGAAGGACCAATCGAATGCGAATACGTTTTTGTTCTGCATTGCTTAGTCGAATTCGTAACAGTTTTCAAGGCAAAGTTGAAAAAACAGTTCTAAACAAGCAAGAAAGTCAGCTAAGCCTGACTGTAATATACTCTACACCTGGATTGGCACCAGAAAGGAGCACCACTGAACAATAGATAGCGCCACTACTTGCATTGAACAATGAGGGATTTTCAAAACTGACCAATAGATGAACAACTTCGGAGGTGTCACGGAAACCTCTTCCAACCAAATTCCAACCCAAAACCAATTCTCGGTGTAACAGAAATGTCTTTCGGTTGGTTGGCACAATTCACCACCCAAACAATTTTGATAAGCAAAATTGATTTTGGTAATGTAAAAAACCTTATTTTCCTTGATATGTTGCATTAACTGGATTCAATATTTAAATTCACTTAATATTAAAATGTTGCGTTTCAATAATTGTTCGCAAAACCAACTCGCCACTCAACCTCAGCTGGCGACCTCTACTTATGGTGGCGCCATCTGTGTACCAACAGGGGTACCAACAGGGACCTAGGGTTGCCAATATTTACTATTATATTTATTATATTTATTATATTTTTAAGTTTTTCATTTTTTTATTGGAGAATATGACTTAAATTTGAAATATAATTTTAAAATGCGTCATAAAACATATAGTTCAACCAAAATGTTATTTAAACATCAAATTAACTCTTAACTAGAAAATGGGACATTTTTTTTGCTAAAGTGGCAGCCCTTTTTTCGAGATTAAATAGAAATGGACCATTATCTTCGACACAAACCTTCTAACTAGATTTTCAAATAAGAAAATGAAATCTCTTGAATTCAAAATCAAACCAACCGAGGCCAAAATCGCTAGAGATTTCCAGAACACCCCCGTATATAAGAATATGAAATAACTTTTATTTCTTTTATTTCTGCGTCATTATTTTCCTAACTCTTTCAGCATTTGCAAGATGCTTGAAATCTGAGGAATATTGGCTACGTTTCTTTTTTAAATTTAACACCATTTATGCCGCTTTTGAAAAACGAACGTGGAACTTTTGCATGCTAAATTGATTGGCAATCACAAACCCGCTTCTATATTCGAAATATGTGCGTCCACATTGTTTTATTTGTCGGGTGGGCTGTTCTAAACAATACATCAATCCTATTCACATGAGCTGCAGTGTAGCTTACAGTTTTGTGTTTCCTCTTAAAGTTTTCATTTGTGGTATTTTAAATAATAGTTGAGTGCATTCAACATAAGCAATATTCTTTCATTAAGCCATCTCTCTGCTTCCACTGGTTCCAAAGTCAACAGAATTCACCGAGAAGCAGCAGCAGCAGCATAAGGAATATCTAATATTTAATCAAAGCTAATTGAAGTTCCAAATTGTTGGACAAAGATAAAATAAGAGAGCAAGCAAATATTGAGTTTAAAGTGAATAAATGTTGAACATTCTGACAGTCGACATCTCAAAATGTGCTTGATGTCATTCAGTTTATTTATGTTGGCATTTGAATCCCTCTTCCTCCCTGTCACTGTCCCGCCTTTTAGACATTTCGCACAGACAAAACAATTACACACACACACACAACTTGTGTGTATCACAGGACAAACGCTGTTCGCTCTGTTTACTTTGCCAGCTCATGCAGACTTTGTTTTAACTTTGAATTGCATAAATTTTAATTATTTCAAAAGCACAAAATTAAAACACAAAAATAAGCGCCAGCACACATCCACTCAGAGGTTCCGTCCCCTTGACCCTCCTGTTCCGCTGGCATGCCTACATGTCGGCAAATGCAAATATTATTTAATGGGCAGATGTGTCGTATACGTGATATTATTGCTCCCAAATAATGTGCGTACGCTGTGTGTCTCCGACCCTTTTTTTTGTATTTGGCGCAATTAAAGTCACAAATTAGCTAAATTTGATTTTGTCAGCGATTTAATTTTTCCATTTTTTCTCTGTTTTATGCTCCGCCTCAGGCCTGACAGTTTATAATTTATGTGCACTGGGGCCAGGCGACTTGACACGACACGACACACACATTTGACTGTCATGCTTGCGCTGTGCATATTTGTAAGACCCCTCCCCAAAAGTTGCTCTCTCACACAACACACATAAACCAAGTCAACTTGCTTACAAGACACTAACAAGTGCCAAAGTCAGACTGAAGTGCGCCCAAAGAGTGGTCCAGGGAAGCGTTGAAACTGTTGCGCCAACAGCAACAACTGAAGGCGGCTTAGGGAGTGTAGTCAAGGGAATACCCTGCCCTAGCTAAAAGATTACTGGCTTACAAATTGATTTCATCAAACTGTAGCAAAAATAGTTGGCATATTGCAAAAGAGCTTCACTTTTGCCTTGGTAACTAAGCTTTTATGTGTGGGGTGGTTGTCATTTTGAAGTAATTGATTTGACATAGGACTGTGGTTCTTCAAATGCAGGCATTGTAAACAACTTTGGGCCGATTTCTCTGCTCCCAGATAGCTGCTATGTGTCAGATAAACCTTAACTCTGTTATTTGTTAGATTATGTGACAGATAGATCTATGTAGAAGATGTGAAATCGGCCCTTAGAATTGTCAAGTTTTAAACTTTAACTTATTTGATGGACATTTTTAAACTAGTGTCATTGAAGACTACACAGAAAAAAAAGGCTAAGCTAAAATCAAGTGCAAAAAAATTGATTTGATCTCGACCTTAGGATTACAATTTCAAGTCCGAGTCGTACTAAATTCACTTGAATCAAGCACGAAAGGATTGGAACAATCCTAAAAGGCTTGAATCAATAAAAAGGCTTGTATGCAAACTAATGACCTCGAGCCGGCTAGAACTTGCTGGTTTGATAATCAAAAAGGTCGTTAAAAAAGTAGCATGGAGTTCTTGTAATTTGCTTTTTTGGGGTCAAAATGAGCCTAAACATCTAGCTAAAGTCAATCTCATGTCATTTTTGATGTAATCATTTTTCGAATTCAATGTAGTTCGACTATCGCGCTCAATTTAATGTCGGGTACACTTGCACCAAGCTGACTTCGAGATCAGATCAAGTATGAATATCGAGCTTAAATCAATATTGGACCTTCTTAATTGGATCAGACAGAGGGATCAAATCGAGCTCGATTAACAAGCTAAAATCAATCCAGTGTGAGCAAAAGTCGGGATCAAGACAAGAATTCCGTGATTGAAAGTTCCGTACTCATATCAATCCTTCTCGTATTTGGTTTGAGAAAATCCGGGCTTGACCGACTTCTAACATTGTTTGGTATTGATTTCAACCCGGATATCTCGGATTTTTTTCTGTGTATACTTGTCTGTACTGACAACCGGTACAATAATTCGACTGCTATTTTCTTTGTTACAGCTGCAAAAACTTTACGTTTTGCTAAACTTACGCATCTTTGCACAAAGCATTTCATCCATTGTTATATTCAATCACTTTATTGTTTACATTTATTTTTTTTGCCGTTCTTTATGAAGCATAGTTTCTTGGACGACCATAAATTCATTTTTACACAATTTTGAATTAGAATAGCTAATAAGCATTTTATTTCATTGCTTTCGAGAAAAAGAAAGTGAAATACACCTTGCTTGACAGAATCGATGGTGTATATTAAGTTTGTGCAAAAGTAAGAAACTGGGAGAAGGAATGTTTGAATTGTTTGAGCAGCGTTGTTTTCGTAAGCTCGAACATTGGTGTGTTGACATGAAGACATTTTAGCTGGATGTCGTCGTGTTAACTGGAGTCAGTGGCTAATGTCGTCGATGCTGTGGATTGGACATGTGTGCTGTGCGAGTGTAGATCCACCAATCACCGGTCTCTTTTTGACAAGGTGGATTGGACTGGAGAAAGGCTTCTTGAGTGGCTATTTATACCAGGGTAAAGAAGCTTTTTGAACTCTGATGTGATGTCTTCAAGTATGGATGAATGTTTCTGTTCGCTGAGTATAGGTTGATCGGCTGCTATTGAGCTCCGATCATGATTTTTGAATCATTTGGTAGGAACGACACAATATAGTTTCAGTTGATTGAGAACTTTTTTTATTGGTAGTTGTTGTGCTGTTTCTGGGCGTGCATTGCCGCGTGTATGTATTTGTGTGTGTGGGACTTGTGCTCCTAATCTCCGTTTCCCTTTCGAGGTACCACCGCTATGTATTACTTCACGAGGGGGAACTGGCATGAAAGCCTCAGCTAGATTCCTATCTAGGACTTGAAGTCATTCTGCCCTGTCTTTCAACGCGACGCAGGGACTTGATTATTTCTGCTGCGAAATTGCTAAAAGCAGACCAATTGTTCCAATCTCAAGCCTTAGCTCTTCCCGTTCAGCAGCGAATCTAGGACAGACAAAAAAGACATGCTCAGCGTCTTCAAGGATCCCTGCTCAGTGTGTGCAAAAAGGATCCTAAACAAGTAGGATTTAAAACATCCATGTCCCTTCAGTCCGTGCATCATGTAAAAGTCGGTATGGGCATACGTGCGTCCTACTATTCCACTACCTTAAGTCCGGTATTATCTGTCTTGTTCATTGCCCGTTAGTAGCAGTTCTCTATCATGACGTCTCTTCACGGCGGCCAAGTGGCGTGTTCTGCTGCAGGCTTCTTTTGCAAGTAGGTCCAACGGGGTCATGCCTGCTGAAAGCGCACAACACTCTAAGTGCGCACCTGCGGTATGCAGATCTGCAGTCCCGGCCTTACGAGAGTACCTCCATTGCTGGTGCCCATATCAGAGATCCGTAAGGTATTATCGACTTCACCACGTTCGCGATGAGCATTCTGCTTCGCTGACGGGGTCCGCCAATGTTCGACATCATTTACTCAAGATGTTGCTTGAAGGTAAGCCTATGGTCCAATATTAGGCGCAGGTACCTAATGGCCAGACCTAATTAAGCAGCTTCCAACTTCAATAGAGGCAGATTCCACTATCTTCCTGCTACTGACTAGCACCGATGCCGTCTTGTGGGTTGCCAAACTCAGTCCGTTATCTCCGAGCCATGAGAAAACCTCACGGATGGCCGCGTTTGTGCTGACTTCAACTTCTTCCACGTGTTTAGCGACTGAGATGACGGAAATGTCGTCGAAATGTGTGTAGCGGTAGGCGCAGTACTGTGTCGTACATGACATTCCAGAGAGTTGGGCCTAGCATCGATTCTTGAGGTACGCCTCCAGAAATGTCACGTTGCTTTTCTCCTGATGCAATATCAAATAGGAGTACTCTATTCGTGAAGTAGTCGCGGATCATCTTGATGAGGTACTCAGACACTTGCAGCCGGTGTAGCGCTTCAAGTATGCTTTGCCAGCTGGCAGTGTTAAAGGCATTTTTGACATCCAGTATGGTAATAAGGCAGTATTTCTTGCGTCCACCGCGCCACCTGGTGCCTTCGATAGCTTCTTGCGCTAGCCGTTCAACAAGTTCAATCTCCAAACGGTTAAGAATTATGCGCTCAAACAGATTCCCAACAACGTCCAGCATTGAACTATCAAGCTGGGTGCTGCTTTTGGGGATCAAGACCAGCCTCTGCAGTTTCCATCTGCCCGGAAAGTGGCATTGTTCAATGCACATATTGTAAAGTTTTACAAACGCTGAAGGATGCGCGGCTACGGCCATCACCCTGGTGGGCACATCGTCAGGTTCTGGTGCCTTGTCAACTCGTATTTAGCTTAGGGCACTTAAGACCTCGACTTCGTCGGTGAGAAGCACGGCCGTAGGCAAAGGTTGGGCGTAAGTTTCACGCAGTGAGACAATTGGCTGCTGTGGGAATAGTGTGTCAACTATTTCTGTCAACTGTTCAGGGCAGGTTGGCAAAGGTTTTTCGGCCAGCTTCCCCATGACCACCTTGTAAGCTGTGCCAAAAGGTTGTGCATCAGCTTCACCGCACAACTCTTGACAACACCGCGCCTTGCTTCGCCTAATGGCGGCTTCGAGAAGGGCACGTTTGGTACGTAAGTCGGCCAGTTGCTCGTTAAAGCCTTCGCCTTGTCGATTGCGCTGTTGCCGCCTTCTTGCCGCAAAGCAAACCCTACGGGCTTCCTCTGTCTCATCGTTTCACCAGTGAACGTGCCTGCGAGCAGTCGTTCCTCTTATTTTGCGCAGCAGGGTTTGTGTATGAACATATGCACACTTTTTCCCAATTTTTTCATTTAAATTTGTTCAATGTCTTTCGCACTTTTCACTTTTGTTTTTGTATTTTGCTGACTTGTTGCCAATTGGCGAGCGTCGCTTATCTCTGGGCGCAGTCCACCCTGTTTATGTGTTATGGGAGCTACTGTTTTTTTATAACGATTTTAATGAAAAATTGTTAATTGCTTATTCAGTCGGTGTCACCATTTGTGGCGATTAAGGCTACTTTAATTATTTAATATAAAACACAGATTAGGTTTATGTTTGATTTATTGCATTAGCGTCTTACCGATATGTGTGAGGTTAAAAGAATGCCAAGAGTTGAATGTGTGTGTGTGTGAGAGATGAAAGATAGATCTCATAGTAGATAGAAGATCATAGTACTGGCACCATCAATTGGTCGGTTTTGAAAATCAAGTAGTGGCGCCATCTATTGGTCAAGCTATGACCAAAAGAAATTTCGCAGCAGTACTGCTATTGCAGGTACAGATTATATTTCACTCGGGCTTGACCAACTTTCTTACTTGTGTTCCACAATTCCTAAAAAAATCTCGTTCTTTAAATGAATAAAGAAAATTCTTTTGAACTAGTTCCATTTGTGAGCGAGACGGTACTGATTAAAGCATGTTGTATAGTTAAAGGCAGGGGTGCCCAGACTAAGCTTACGGCCGCATAAAAACCAATACAAATGCAGAAAATACAACTCAAGCAAGAACAACTACAAGAAATAGAAGGAGAAGTCCGATTTTTGTTTGTGCGTGTGTGTGTGTGTTCGTTGCTGTCTCAAGAATACGTGCGCGAGGCTGGCACTGATAACGCATAAGCAACATTGTTGTTGCGTTCGAGATTGTCGGAGACATAGGAGAGAGAGAAGAGAGACACATAAAATTGTTGTTGCAGACATTCGCTCGGAAAGAAAGAGAGGAAATTGTTGTTGCGTTTTATTGGCTTATGGGCGCGTTAAACGTATGCGCGCGAGCTATTCCCTTGCGCAAAGCAACAACGAGTGCGTGGCTTGCGAAATGGTCGCGGGCACCAATGGCTTAAGGGGTCAGAAATGAATATTTCTATTTCTATTTGCAAAAGAATAAAAACTCGGGATCCTGCTCCAAACTTTCTAAAATTCTCTTTTAGACTTTCGTTCCGATTCCTGCTCAGAGACAATACAATGCTAAGGTGCGACATCACATACAGTCAAATATGTATTCTGTTGATAAGACTCGCATCTTGCAACAAGTCCCGTAAGCAACTGTCTTAAAGCACACGATCGGACGCTTTAAGATGCTGTTGCGAATACATATATGTAATAACCTAAGTACATACAATCGCATTTATGTGACACTTTGTCGCATTGGATTATACCATTAAATTCATTTTAACTCAAGCGCACCAAACATCAGTTCTCATGTGTAATCTGAGATCTCTTGTTTATCAGACAGCGCATAAGCGTTCCTCGCAAATATGCATTCGCCGCGCGCTTAAGCAGAAGCATATTTAAGTCCAACAATTCACTTCGGTTTGGCCGAAGGGACGAGAAGTTTCAATCGTAAGATATACACTTAAGTTCTTGTGTAAAAGTAATTCAAGCTAATAAAATACTATATAAAACATTTCACCTCGTTGCCCCTATCTTGTTATTAATATGCATCAGCATGTGAACCAACTTTTGATGAAATGTCCCATCTGAGCATAGTATGTTCTGTGCTCTTTATCTAAGTTGCAAATCTTACAACGAAATCAACTAACCCGCCATTTAGAGGCTGCACAAAACCCAAATTGAAATACATACAACAAAAAAAACAGACACACACTTACAGTGCAGTAACTCAGGATTAAAAAGTGAGCCACTATGCATACACAGACGAGCACACTCACACATCTTTACTTCTTGGCAGCGGCTGTCATTAGCCAACATTTTTAATTGCATATGCCAGGCGCGCGCTATAGCCGTGTACGCTGTTCGTTAGGCGCATTTAGCCAGTCTCTTCACCTGGGCGAATGGTTTTGACTTTTTTGTGCCTCTCCTTAGTCTTCGACTGTGGACTTGTTCGCGTGCGTGGCAGTGATGTGTGTGTTCCTTATGTGTGCGCCATTCATTTTGCTCAACTTTTTTGTCTTATTGTTTTGTTGTTTGTACAGCCATTTGTTTTGTTTGTGAGCCAAGAGTCGAGAGTCGTCCTTGGGCCTTGCCTTTATCATTGTAAACAAAGTGAGTGAGTGTGTGAGTGTGTGTGTGGAAATGGGTTCTGGGCTTGCTTGCGCACTTCACTGGCTCTCGTCTAATTAGACAAAGTTAAGACAGACACACACTCTGCTTTAAGATGCCTTAAAGTAGGCAAGGAATGGCTGTGCGGCTTTATGAGCGACGCCCTCTTACTTTGATGTGTATGGGCCGGGTCACAAAAATGCCACACAATTTGCTTTGGCAACATTGTTGGTGCGGTTTATAACACACTCTCCGGGCTCTTCAATGTCAACGCTTAACGCTCAACGTTCATTCATTTGTCGTTGCCACACTTCCGTCAAACCCTCCTCCCTCGCCAAGGCTGTTTTTGCTATCACAGGACGGGCAACATTTTTGCGACTTTTGACATTTTTTAATGCTGCCAGGCATGGCGTGAAAGTAAACGTGAAAGGCCTCACACACACACACACACACACACATATTTGCCTTAGTTTTGTGCGTCTTTATGACTCAACGACGCCACCCAAATGTGACATAAAAGGCGATAATAATAAAATATCACAGGGCTCCATGTTCCATGGGTAACGTCAAATAACAAACTGCAAAATCGTAAACAACAAGCGGCAAGTGTCAGCAGTCAGCGCTAGATGGCGCTTAAGTTTCACTTGGCAGTTGGACGTGGACCACAATAAAATCCCTGAATGACATCAATTCCAGTGAAATGTGCCATAAAAATTAAGAAATTGTAAAATTATTTTATGTTTCCATTTGGGAAGGGTGGGAACTTATTAATAATGTGGCTGATGTTGTTGTTGTTGTTGTTGCTGCTATTTTTGTGTGTGCTTTCTCTTTATTTTCGTTTGTTATCAGCGCACAGTTGGTCACGCTTTTGATATTTGCTAATGATTCTCTTTTATTTGCTGCTCAAAAATAATTTGCCACTCTGTTTATGATGTCATTTTGCAAGTGTTGTGAAACAAACCAAACTAATCGGTATCAACATTTTACTTCTCCCCCTTCCCTCACTCACCGCCATTACTCACTCACACATAAATTTATGACTCACACACACACACACACACACATATGCTCGTACCATTGTTGTTGATTTTGTTTTATACCAACCAACCAAAGTGTATATTGCAGACCCGGATCTGATATTGCCGCGCGGCGAATTGGAATTTACGACCCTGGATCCAACGTTGAAGTAATTGTAAAAAGTAATAATAAATACATATAAATACCCTAGTACATACAAACATACACGCCGCCATAGCCGATCCCGATTCGTGGCAAGGCCTCATAATTCATGGGCATTTCATTTTACATAGCTGTAAATTTTTAGCATAAATTTCCATGCATTAATACGCATACGGATAAGAGCATAGGTAAAAAAAAAACAAAAGAGGACAAGCACCGAAACCCCTTTTTTTTGCAATGGTTAGAGATTTTGAGTGTTGAGAGCTCGGTATTCAAGTCGAATGGAATGGTTTCCTTTTTAGGACACAGTGTTGGTAAGTGAAATATTACACCCTCGCCCTTTGGTTCCCATATTCGAATAGTTGATTTTGTATGGTTTTCCACACATTTTTGATTTATTGGGAGATTTATTGTACAATTAAGACTCTAATGATCAATTATCAAAATTTTATAAGAATAAATAGATAAGAATAGGTTAAATTAATAACTAGAACAAAGAGTTTATTTAGACATTTTTTTTTAATTGTTCTTCTATTTCAAGAGTAAAACGTAAAAGCAATTCCGACTTTGTGTTATTTTCCGTTTTTGAATAAGATTTTAAATTAAGCGATTGAAAATGGTACCGTCGGTTTAAACTATTCCATTTTGATTCATTGCAAACCACCTTTCAATTTTGGTGTAAGCCAAATAAAGACTTAAATACAAAGGTCGCCAGCATTATTCCACACTTTCTGCAAAATGAATAGAGCAAGATAAGAACAACACAAGAATACCTTTTCTGTTCTGTTTCTGTTGTAAAACCCAACAGAGCGAAGAAAAAACCGACGGACTTACAAAGTGTTCGCAGTGTTTTATTGTGTCTTTATTGGCCCGATAGTTGCAACACAATCACTTAAGGGTCTCGGCCTCTGCTATGAATGCTCGCTTCTGCTTCGTGCGAGCTGGCATCAGTTGTTCACACCAAGGTTAGAATTGTCTTTCCTCACTTGATCATCCCATCTTAGTGGTGGGCGACCGCTCCTGCCGTTTCCTCCAAAGTCACCCGCCTTCGCTTTGTACGGCCAGACTGGTGTCCCCATAGAGCTCATACAGTTCGTGATTCATTCGAATGCGGAATCCATTGCCAACTTTTAAAGGTCCATAAATCCTCCGAAGAATTTTTCGCTCGAACACGCCAATCGCCTCCTCATGCGCTGCAGTCATTGTCCATGCTTCATCTTCATGAGCGACTTGTATAGCGCTTGGCTTGTTCTTCGAGAAAAGGCTCTGCTCTTGAACTCCTTACTGAGCCCGTAGTTGCATCGCTGATGTTGTAGGCAAAATCCTCTACAATCTTAAAGTTGTCCTCCACCATAGTAACAAATTGTCCAAGACGCGTAATTTAAGAGTAAGAGTAAGACCTTTTTTACCGTGGATACTTGGTACTTCTTTTTGTCCGCGTTTACCGCTAAGCCCATCAGTTTGGACTGCATCTCAATCTGTGAAAATGCCCTGCTTACCGCCCGTCCGGTTTTTCCGATAATCTCAATGCCATAGTAGCATTAGATCTGGCATTTGGGCACTGGCGCAGTATATATCACCCTGCCTAAAACCTCTTTTGGTATAAAATGTTGAGGAAAGGTTCTTTCCTATTTTGACGGAGCTTTGATATTGTATTAACTGTACAAAAAAGTTTTAAGAAATTTTTTTTTTATTTGACGCTTTAATGTAAAAATGTTACAAATTCTTTTTTCAAAGTATTGTCCATCTCGAGCCGCTACTTTTTAATATTTTTCTGGCAATTTTCGAAAAAAGGATGAGTCCTTTAATGCGATTCACGAATAGATCCAATTCTGGAGTTCTTCAAAAACACGAATATGCTGTCAACAGCAGGCGCATTGAGTCTACGCAAGTGCTCTCCAGCTGGTATTTTATCAGGATTGATAACAATAGCGTGATTGTCACTTTAAAGAATTTCAATAATTCATTGTGCTCATTCAAAAGGGAGTCCAGCTCGCCGACGATGCGCCTGGCGTTAGGCGAATTGAGGTTATTGTAGCTGCAACGTGCATCCACACGATTGACGTCCTCACCGCCCATAAAATAGATTTGTAAAAATGTATGTGGTTCGTTTGGCATTGGCAGCAATGAGCCGACTTTATGGGACCCCTGGCCTTTGATTTTGATGGTTGAATTAAATGGCTGACCATTTACCGCTATATTGGGCATTATTTCTGTTGCTCCGAACGAAGTCATTTGAAAGCATGAATTAAATCTACGAATAGACTTCAGAAACAGGTTTGAGTCTGGATCCGTGCCGATAAGCAAGACATTCAATGTTTCTGGTGGCGCCACTTTTCCTAATGCGCCAACCATCCCGGCGGACTCATTTTTGAATTTGGACATTCTTTGTTCTTTGGCTCATACGCGAAATTGAGACGAAGGAACGACGCAGATGTAAATGCTCGATGTACTTGTTGGCGTTGTCGGTCAATTGTTCTGCATGTGTTAACATCTGTCCGGCGCAGAGCAAAGCTCGTGCCTCTTGTGATTGAGAAGAACGCAGTTGCGACATTCTGACACGCATAATTTCCCTTATTTCATGTAATTGTTGATCTGCTCAATTGCTTCATGTAATTTAAAGTATTCGAACAACACGGATTTTATTTTATTTAGCTATATTTACCAGTATTTAATAGGACTATGAAAATTTAATGAACATATACTTTTTTAAATGAAATTAACTGGATTTAAATAGTGAATAAGGGATTTGAAAATTTAAATTAAAGAGTTGGCGACAACTCTGGTTGCTGTCCATATCCGTAATCATCTAGCCAACTGTTGATTCAACCGGTTTCGAAACTGAGTTCGAAAAGACAAAACGTGACCAAATCGTTCAGAATTCGGAACAGCAAAATGCCAAACGTTCGTTTTCGTTTTTACTTCTTGAAGACGTTCGGAATTCGAAACAGGCCTGATAGATATTTTTGTTAAAAAAAGACGATATATCATTATCGATTATTTTTCTGAAGCGATATAATAAATATCGAATATTTTTTGGTGGAAAGTGAGGTTTCCTTAAGGCATTCTATTGAATATTAGTGAGCTGGAGCTTTTTCCAACGCAACAAATTTGAAAATATGTTAACTATTCAAGTAAAGCATCTTCCTTCAATCCCATCAATATCAATTATTTAATTAGTTTTCAAAACATCTTTTGTGTTAAGGGAAAATTGGAAAGATTGAAGAATATTCGGCGTTTTTAAAACTTAAAATATCCAATTTTGGTTTTCCATTAAATTCTCTAATGATCTGCAAAGAACTAGAAAAAAAAATTTTTCATACAAAATAAGTAAGCTCTAATTTACAATAGAGTATATTTAAGAATGTTCTTCATCTCATCTGGATAACGTTTTTATAGTTAGGTGTTATATTTATTAAATTCAAAGACATAAAATCAAAGAAATTGCCGATTGAGCTATGCATTATTTATGCATTCCAGAGTAGGACTTCTCATTTCAGCGTTTCGAGGTATGTTTTGAACGACTGCGGAATATGTAGCCGAGCGTTGTCATGTTGCGAAATTACCTTGCCGTGCATTTGCTCGTATTCTGGACGTTTTTGCTTCAATGCTCGGCTCAAACGCATCAATTGAGTTTGGTAGAGTTGCTCATAATACACCACGCCGAATTAGTTCTACCAAATACAGAGCGAGATTTTGCCACCGAGAATATTCGGCTTTGGCGTCGATTTTGACGTATGACCGGGAGGCCTGTATGATTTTTCCGCTTGGAGCATGTTCCCTGTAAGCTTCTTGCAACATTCGACGGTCTGTAATTGCATTTTTGTTCAAATGAAAGCAGAAAAGTAAACTTTCCCGTAATTTGAGTTTTGTTTTCAAAGAAGTTTACAAATTCGGAGCACACAAAAACTATGTTGTTTACACTTCGGCGAAACGACACTTACTGAAAATATAAGCCTAATGATGAGGCTTCGTAATGAAGTTGGCTGCAACATTGTCCGGTTCGATTTCATCGACGTCATCTCTTAAAAATCCTTTAAGCCTGTTTTGTACAGTTAATAAGACCAGAAAAGAAATTCGAAAAACGTAAAAAAATGTTTAAAATGTGACTCTTAATGGAATGAAGAAGTAAGAATGCAGAAAGAGACCACACCTGAGAAGTGGAAATCGTACAAAAAACCTAGACGCATACGTTTTGCTTCAAATGCTTTAATGCTTCAATGCGTATTCAATCAAAAAACGTATATGCTCAAAGATATTTGAACAGCGCAATTTGAGATCGTTACCAGCATTTAGGTCTCAAGACTAGAACCCAAAACCCCTAAAAAAGGGCCACATCAATTAATTTTCAATAAATTAGAAATCCAAGTAGCGCGCAAACATTGTCAGTGCGTTTGCTTGGGGGTAGAACCAAAAATGTATAAAAAGGAAAAACCAATGTCCTTATAAAACATTCAGCTTCTTAAAAAGGAGCTAGTCACTCGCACCATATATGCGTTTTTTTCAATACACTTCATAGTGTTTAATTCATGAGTTGAATCAATATTCCCCTTGACTTGGTTTCTGATATGATCTATCTATGAACTTCTACCCATAGCTTACAAAATTATTGATTCATTGAATTATAGCTCATGACATGAGACATGATACGATCTGTTTAAAATAACTCAGCTCAGACAAAGCAATTAGATCAATTGTGCCCAACTCAAATAGCTCAAGAACATGTGGTCTAAATCGCCATTAAATTGGCCGTGGAAAATGGTTGACATTTTCAATTCATTGTGGATTCGGGTGTAGAAAAGTCAAGTGATACCATGCTAGCCTAACAGCATATGCGTGGACCAACAATGTTTTGAAATGTGTCTCAGTATGGGCAAACTTATAAGCCGTCACTTGAAACCGTCAACAGGTAGAAATTTGTGGTGTATGATGAAATTGAATGAATCTACAATTGACTATTGAGCAGTTACAAATTTAAAATCGACATTAGAAAGCTGCTTAGAAGATGCAAAAGTGGTCACTAACCAGAAGAACTATTGCCAGTTTCGTAAGATGAGCGAGATATAAAAATTTGTTATCAAATTGTCGGACAACTGATTAATTAATTGTCAAATGGAGACATATGCAAACTGTGAGAGCAAATTCAGTAAAGATGCGCCAATATGGTAAGGAACCAATAAAGACCCATTTCTGGTTATATAAAGTCTTCTTCTTGTTTGGTCTGATATAAATATCTCAACCATTTAATGGGCTCTGCTGATGATATAAATGCTCGCCATTCGTTTGTAATCGTACTTGGCAATGTCTTGTACTTGTCAAGTCTCAGCTTCGACCATCCTGTTTTCTTAAAGTCTTTCGCTTTCCGATTGTTTCACTGGAGATTATTTAGGTCGACTATCTCTCTTGCTTGTTTTGATGTAAGAACCACATGAACTTGATGTGCTCTTTGAATAAAACACCATACGGTTGCGAGTGACTAGTTTCTCTGCCAAAAGCTGAATGAATCTTTACTTGAAATGTGTTCTCTTTTTGTAGAATTTTGGTTTATCCCAACGCCAACGCATTACATATCATTGCGTTGGTCTGGGTTTTTAATTTATTGATAGCAGGTGTGCCCTTTAGGGTTATATGATCTAATCCATATTTGCTCGCCCCGCATACTTGAATCCCAAACGCATCGCTTGTCTGTTACCTGGCCTGTAATGCACTGTTCAAATATCTTTGAACAATCTGTTTGGTGTCATTATTAATATGAGCTGATTAACTCGAATCAAAACCATTTCAGACTTTATCTACTTGAACCTTTTTTTAAAAGTTGAAGCAAAGGACACTATAACTCCACTCTTGAAGGATTTTAGTGCTTATGCGTAATCAATACTCCATGCACACTGGCCGCAGCTTCGAAACGGCTGTAAAAGCTCTTCTCATTTCCGAGGAGCACAACTACTGGACAAGATTGTAGTGTTCGGAGCTTCGATTTGCAGTCTCGAGCCCTAATTTACTAAAGCTAACGGTTCCTAAATTTGATGCCGCACAATTGCGGAAAATTCTCTAGGTAATGGGTCAGATTTTGTTGAACGAAACCGAAAGCTTAGGTTTGGTTCAGGTTCTGGCTGTAATACGGCTTGCAGCCCCGATTTTGACACAGTCACCAGAGCTTTATCACCAGCAAAACCCACCAGGGTACAGCCATCAGGCAGGGCCAAAAAATTATGTAGTGCATATTGATGTCCTGCATTAGGGAAGATGTGCAGCTAATTCAGTACATTTTGGCTCCTTCCGAACATCTCTTGTTTTCTTTTACACTTTCTTTCATTTTACTCTTCGAACAGTATACCTTTTTTGAGAGTTATTAAAGGGTCCTGCTAGACAGATCAGTGCTTTTTGTTCCAACAGAGTTTCATTTTTCTATCTTTGATTTATGAGGTTTTCTTTGGAAAGATGTGTTGAAGGTTATTTACGAGCTCTGCTTAAATGTTATTCGAATTTCCCGAAAATTTTGTAATCTCATCAAAATTTTAAGTCATTTGACCACCAAATAAAACTTTTTATGCAGACAAACGTTGTCTCATTGCGACTCCGAGAAAATGAATCAATTCCGCTTCCGACAAATTTGTGTGAAAGTGGAATTGCAAGTTTAGGGATCTCTATCCACATTTGCACTAATTCCACTGCCATTCCATTCGATGTGTTTACCAGGCTTTAATCCAACAGAAATTCTATTTCAACTGAGTACGCTACAAACTTGTAACTGAAATCAAAACATCAAACTTGTAAATATTGAAAAAAACACACAAAATATTGAAATCAAACTATTGCACCATCAGAACTGTATATAGAGAACGGGCAACATATTAATCAAACTGCATTTAAATGTTAAACCTTAATTGTAATTAATGAACCACTAAGTGTATAAGGAACTAGTTATGTAAGTCTACGAGAGTGTGTACGCTGGGGTATTTCGAATGAAATTTGAACTCCTCGAGAGCAAAACCAACAATTGGTAATCAAAAACAAAAAACAAAAACTCACAAAACAAAAGAGTCCAAAACCCGATATCTGCATGTTTGTGTATGTGTGTTTCTTTGTTGAATACTCAATGTCATAGCCAACTAAAGAAAAGATTAGCATTTAAAGTCCACTCCTGTAGCTGGCCCAGTGAAAATCACCATAAAATACTAAGCAGAACAACGGACATCTCGTAAACAATTCCACATATTTAGACCATTTCCCCTTTGTTACAAATTTATTGATATGAATTCATGAATATTCCATTTCCATAACAAAAGCAGAAGGTTCGCGAACGAAGCGAAGATGGCCAAGTGGAAAGTGAGCAAAAGTTCGAGTGCATATTGAATAAATGTTAAATAACTTAGAAGCAGCCAGACTGCTCCACTCCATTCCCACAAAACAATAAACTTGAATTCAATGTAAATGTTATAAATAACTAAAGTAACCAAGCGCAAAATGCAGAATATTCGTAATCGTAATACTAATAATAATACAATACAATTTACACACTACTCCAAATGTAATTCGAATTCTAATTTCAAATATACAAAACCAAAACCAATAAATGGCAGACTAGCAAAATATACACTGCGTATGCGTAATGCAATAAATCGAAATATTACGAGGGCCATTGCCCCACCCCCCCGTTCTCTGTCTCTGTCACTGTGAACAAAACCAAACTGATTGTTTTTAAGCGAGGTTTAGATTTACAATTGAACAAAAAAAAAATAATTAAAAAAAACGTAAATGGAAAATAAACTACATTTAAGTCGAAACTACTGAGTGTGTTGATAATATTACCAAAACGAATACTACATAAATAAACCAAAAATTCAAGAGAAAACCAAACATACCTGTTCACACTCATTTCAATTAGAGGAACTTCAAAGGGAAGCTTAGTGAGGGCTAAGGTAAATCCCAAATCAGCCAAAGGCCGCGGCACTAGCTGCACTCCTGATTGCCGCTCGCGGGGTCGGTCATTAATTTGCACAAGCATCGAATGCGTCGATGCGCCCCACCAAAGCAAAGAGACTGGGCATGGTGGCTTTGGCTTGCACTGGAGATTAAAAGACTCGGGGCAGAATTGTTAGCGCGTGAGAAGGAGCTGCTGAATGAAAAGTTTCCACTAAAAGTTTCGATCAATGCCTACCCATTTTGCTGTAATTTGCTGCTGACTCTGTGGGAAGCAGGTTCCGTCAGCAAAACCATCAGTTCACGTAAGTTGCTGCAATTTGTTCAAATTTTATCCCGCAGGTCAACAAAATTTCAGATTAAACCAGACGTTTTCCTTAAAGTGCACGAACTGCTGTTCTGCAGGTGAGTACAACAACTGAGCTTGGTTTAACGTTAACCAATTAGTTTAAAATTGCTAAAAATACTTTTCTTTGGTGTTCTCTGTACCGAAAATATGCCAGTGACACTCATGTGGCTGTTATGCTACAATTATTCTTGCTACAACAAGCTGTACGAGTAGAAGAGTTGCAGTTAACATCTCGCAGAGTGAGAAGAACTTTAAATGTCAACAATTAAAGACGTTACGATGCAAAAGAAAGTAAAAACTTAAATAATCAAATGATTAAACAAAATTTTAAAAAAATATAAATCCCTTAATTTAAACTTAAGTCCAGAGCTTGCGAAAATTCTTCAACATTTTCTGCAAAATTAAAAAAAAAACACCATTTACGCCATCCGCTTCATGCAATTTGCACTGCGACTATGTAACATACAACGATGTAGTTGTACCTTCACCGAACAGATGGGGGTTGTAGTCATATGACGCGGAGCACGTGCTTGAGCCGGCTATCTTCGTCGGCAATTGAAGGGGGGTCAAGGGAATAACATGTGCTACTTGCTCGTCGGTTAAGTATTTAATTTTAATATCACGTGCTAAAAAGCGAAGCCTATCAATTAGTCTCGGATTGAAGTGAGAGAGAGAAAGAAAAGGAGCTAGAAGAGGAAGGCCCATTTAAAAGTTTAGCGGTGCTATAGGCACACTGTGGTGGTGTTCAGCGGCCAGTTTCCTCACCCTACCATGATCACCAAGGTGCAGTTAAGCATTGCTTTTTGTTGGTGATCCCTTCGCCCGCTATTGGCCTATTCACGTCCGCCACTCATGATTTCTGAAGGATAAATGAGATTTACTCAAAATTCATTTTAAGTTTATTCTAAAAAATCCACATTCATGGTAAGTAATATCTTACTTGCATTGAGAAAACTTGGATCAAAACTAAACTAAACTTAGAGCAAGGTAATTTAACTTATGGATATCTATATGATTTTCGTTTTTAGTGTTTGTTACCTTTTCTAAACACTGTTCACAAAAAAATTACTTAATTTTCATTTCTCCATCAGCTCTTGATTTCAAGATATCGCGGAAAATCCATTTTGCAGTAATTTTGCTTTAAAAAAATTATGGAAGTTACACCGAGCACAAATATATGTACTTATGAGTTCTATGCGACAGTATACAATGCAGCCTTCTAGGCCATTGAAGAGTAATTTTCATCAAATTATGGCAGCCTAAGGGCTCTTCTATTTTCACAAGTTTTGTTGCATTTAAAACAGCTGGATGGACAAAGTTACAGCCGGTTAACCCCAAAAAAATGAATTAAAATTTAGGGCAGGACAACTAGATTGATACATAAAATGTGTATAAGAAATATTAAAAGACTAAGGCCCAATTTCTCAATGTCCGGTTAGTCAAACTTACCGGCAGGTTAGCCAAATTTGCGTGTCTCATGCTGTCTTTGGCGAAAACCGATCGGCAAAGTTAACCGCTGCCTCACGATGGGGTCAAATTTTAACCTGCCGTCAAGTTGCGATAGAATTATCGATATTTTTATCGATCGACAAATAGCTGTGTTCAAAATTTGTATTGCTTACTTTGTCAATTGCCAAAAGAAAATCTTTATAAATAAACAAATTTCTTACATTCCCGCAATGGAAATGGAAGATTCAGGCGGTAAGAGCAGGCAAACTCACTGCCCGCCGTCTACAAAATCGAAGGGCCCACCTGACCAATGTCACCACCAATTGCCTCATGCGATGTGGCATACCGATAGTGATCTGACCACTGATACGTGTGCACCATAATGTAAATATTATACACACCCACGGCCAGCACCAGGAACGGTATTACCACAATGGCCAACATGGTGGTGGTTATACCCCAATAACCCAAGACGGAGCAATCAATAAATAATGCGAGAGAGTACAGGGAGAGTATTTATAATTTTACTGATCTGGATGACGCCAAATTTGTTCAACGATTCAGGTTAACCAACTCAGCATGTCATTTAGTTCTTGCTAGGACTAGAGCAAATATCTTCGCTAAGTAACAGGTAAAACCTTAACTTCAGCTGTGATTCAATTTATTATGATTTCGATTGTTAACAGGAATCGTGGGTTGTTGTCAGAGAGCAAACTTATGGTGTGCGCTGCGCTCCTTATGCATGTGGCTTCTTCCTTAGGCGACTTCTGTTGAGGCAGACTTCCTTCGGCCAACCGTGCAGTTAATCAAGATTCCCACGCTATTGCATTACTAACCATCACAAATAGACACTGACGGATTGATTTTTGCTAAAATTTTAAAAGTCAATTGAATATTTTTAAAGCTTACATATCATAAATAAAAACGTACCATCATTATCAACCACATTTTCCAACCTTGTGGCTGAGCTTGGGATCATGCCAGGAATTTTTTGGAAATAGACAAGACTCCAGCGATGCTGGGAATGCCGCCTCAGTTCGAGAAGTCTCCCGCTTCTTAATTGCGAATTATTTTCGCGATCCTTTTTTTTGAATTCTCGTACTAATCCCGTAGGTCTTTCCAAGGGCGATGAACTCCGGCATGGCGGCAAACTGAGCTCCACGCCCAGGCCTTCTGCTTCCAGGTATCCGCATCCCTCTTTTTGTTCTCCAAAATACATTTGTTTGACTCAAAAAGTCTACAAGCAAATGTTCCTCAGCCGCAGAAAAGTTCTTTGCTCTTGGTCTTTTCGGTGTTTCACATTGATTCATCATCGTAAGCAATTTTATTTAACTAGTTTGCCAAATAATTACCAGCGACAACAATAGCAATAAAAACGAGAAGGCCAAGCTAACTTCGTCTGTGCCGAAGTTTTTATACCCTTGCAAATGCTGTTATTGAAATGTCAGAGTTTAAGAACGCTTATTCCGACCGATCGGTCCTATAGCAACCATAAGATATAGTCACCCGATGTCGATCAACTTTTCAAATTAGTTTGAAAGCGTTTCATATTAAGAATCACCGCCTTTAAGAACGATTTACTTGAAAACAAAAAAGTTTTTTCACTAAGACCCATTTTCCGACCGATCGGTCCTATGGCAGCTATATGTTAGAGTCATCCGATTTTGACCAAAATTTGCAAATCTGTTTGAAAACATATAATATTAATTATGGCCGAGTTTAAGGCCGCTAACATTGAAAACAAAAAAGTTTTTCTCACTAACACCCATTTTTTGACCGATGGTTCCTATGGCAGCTATAAGATATAGTCATCCGATCCGGTCGGTTCCGACATATTAGCAGCGTGCAGTAAAAAGAAAACTCTGTGCAAAAATTCAGCTTGATAGCTTTAAAACTGAGAGACTAGTTTGCGTAGAAACAGACGGACAGACAGACAGACAGACGGACAGACAGACAGACGGACAGACAGACAGACGGACAGACAGACGGACGGACAAAGCTCAATCGACTCAGCTCGTCGCCCTGATCAAGAATATATATAGTTTATGGGGTCGGAAATGAATATTTCTATGCGTTGCAAACTTCTGGGCAAAATTATAATACCGTTTGCAAGGGTATAAAAATGCCAAAACAAACAGCTGTTTCGTCGACAGTGTCAGGTCACACTTTTGCAGCGATAGCAATTAATCGCTGTCGGGTGAACCTGCCGGTACGTCTCGTTGAGAAAACCAAAAGACTTAACATCTGGTAATTCCGGCCGGAAAATTTGACGACCGGTACCTAACCGCCACTTTTGAGAAATTGGGCCTAAGTGATCTAGCATAGACCTTATATCATTCAGGCAGTACTAGATTCAAACAATTTATCACAAACTCATATTTGGTTAGTATCAAACAAGCTAGCGAGAATGATATCAAAATTTTATGAGTTGGGCTATGAATGGGCCAAATGAGTTCCGCACTCACCATAATCTCCGGACTAACACCTTTGTGGCTATTTTAATTTTCCAAATTTAAACAAATGGCTGGCAAAAAGAAACTTCAGTGGAGAGTCTATGAAAGTCTGTGAAACGAATGTATATGTTAAGAAAATTTACCATTCTTGTTATTTGGAGAAATGAATAATGAATACAAGGTAGTGCAAATAGTTGCTTTATTTCGCAAGCGAATATGTTTGTGAGTCTGTCACGTCAGTTGTCGAGATAAGTCTTAAGTTGGAAATTTAAATTTTGTAGTTTTAATATGACTTCCATCACTTAGCACAAAAAAAGTGGCGGCGGGAGTATTCGATGGTTGACAAATACGAAAATTTATTAAAGAAGTGGAATTCGTTAAGTCAATGAACACTCTCAAATAATGAGCTTGGTAGTTATTTGTGGTTGTAGCTAACCATTTCTATTCGAGACACTCGTTAATGACATGCTCCTAAATTTCTAAGAGATCTAATTGAGGAAGGCGGAGATCGCTTTCACCAGGATTTGCGAACTATAGAAGCTCGGTATCGCGGAAAATGGTATAGTCATATGCTTGCTGATTACTGCTGGTCTATACAGAGGAACAGTGAGAGCTAGACATTGGAAAGAAAATCTCTGATGCGAAGCTTTTCAGGAGTTTAGTAATATCAGCTAATCGTAGACTTTATACATCAAATAATAAGAATGGTAAATTTTCTCAACATATACATTCGTTTCACAGATTTTTTTAAAAATCGTTATAGTCACAAGGGGCTGAGTCCGGAGATTATGGTGAGTTCGGAACTCATTTGGCCCATTCGTAGCCCAATTCTTAAAATTTTGATGTCAGTTTCGGAAATTTGAATTTGGGGGAAATTGTTTGAATCTAGTACTGCCTGAATGTTGTTGTACATTTGCTTGACAATTAATGTAAGGTCTATGCTAGATCACGTAGTCTTTTAATATTTCCTATACACATTTTATGTATCAATCTAGTTGTCCTGCCATAAATTTTAATTCATTTATTTGGGATTAACCGGCTGTTACTTTGTCAATCCAGCTGATTTAAATGCAACAAAATTTGTGAAAATAACAGAGCCCTTAAGCTACATGCTTAAGAGGTTTCAATTAAAATCCAATCACCGCATGGGATTGTACACGACGATTAAGTTTGAAAAATTTGCCATAATTTGATGAAAATTAATCTTCAATGGCCTATGTCGATTGATGATGATTTTTTTAAGTCTGCATTAATATGTATACTGTCGCATAAAACTCTTAAATACAGATATTTTGCTCCGTGTAACCTACATAATTTTTAAAAAGCCAAAAATACTGCAAAGAGGATTTTCAGCGATATCTTGAAAACAAGAGCTGATGGACAAAAACTGAAACCAGTTTTAGAATCAGTGCACAAAACTGGATCAGGATTTCGCAACGAGAAGGCTGGACCAAAATGGCAGTTGGCCTGTGTTATTTTAAAGAGATTATATTAAATCGAATCGGCCAATGTAGCAACCAACTTTATTTTGAAGCCTCATCATTAGGATTTCTTTTTCAGTACGGGTCATTTTGCTGAAGCTTAAAGAGTTTTTGTGTGCTCCGAAAATGTCAACTTTTGTGACACCAAAATACAATTTGCGGGAAAGTTTACTTTAAGGGAAACATAAAGGGATTTTTGCTTCGTATTATGACTGGTGCTGAAAAATGGGGGTGTGACAATAACCCCAAGAGCGAACAACTATAAAGGCCGCCCGGCCATACGCCCAAAGTTGCCAGAAAGATGAAAAAAGGTAGTGTTTAGCGATGGGCAATACTTTGAAAAAGAATTTGTAACAAATTTTTCACAATACAGCGTCAAACTTCAAAACCCTTTAAAACTTTTTTAAACATGTAATAGTTATTAAGAGAGAAGCTTGGCCTGGCCCTGCTGGGGGTGCTGTTTGAGCCAAATTTACTTTACCAATCGCTATTAATTCTATGCAATGTACATTACTTGCCTCTCTGCGGTTTAATTTTAATGAGGAGTTGCCACGAGTTGTTTTAGGGAATTACTCACTAGAAGTAATGAACAATTAAACTAATGAAGCAAACTATTTCCTGCTCACCCCATCCCCATCATTGTACTTAATCATACGAGAGCGGACTCCCTCTTGCAGCTCTCTAGTACATAGCTGAACCGTTTTCCAACACCAACTTTTGAAAAGCTTTTACTTCTTGTCCTTACCTTCTACCTTTCCCGTTCCTGGTTACTTGACAATCACTTCGATGTAGTCTTTTTGCTTGTTGTCTGCTAACGGACTCAAGTGGAGCTACTTGCTGGTTACTTGTGACCCATCAGGAAAGAGTAACTAGACATTACCTTCACATTTTTCAAAATTCTTTCCACCTTTTTATTTTGTATAAAGTAGGGAAAGAATGAGTAGCAGGAATTCGCTCCAAGATGCTTCTGTGAGTGCACAATTCCACTTACCTTTGTCGCTGTTTCTTTTTTCACTGATTTGATCAATTTTTATAAGTGGCATTTTCAGTCTTTGCCTGATTCAGTTGCAACTTGTGCGGTTGAGGTCCGCCTACAGCAAACTGTCAGCTAGAAATAGATTGGGCCCCAAAGTGCGTAAATCGAAATGGAATCCCTGGCTCTGCTTGGCCTTAACGTGCTTAAATAAATTAAACGATGTCCAAATCCTTAGGCATTCATAGCTGGACCCCAACACGGCTGTCACAATGCTCGAAGGCCCGCTTGGTCCCGGACATGATGGCTGTTGAAACATTAATGCCCACTCGATGCCACTCGGAGACCATAAAAGGCAGCTTTGAATTCAATTAGCAGACGACATGCAACGGAGCAGCTGCGCAAGATGCCTGGCCAAAGGTCATCGTGGGATTGGATGGAGTGGTGCTGCAGTATGCCGCGGCGGGTGCAACAACAAAGCCACTGCCTGACATTCATTTCAGCCATAAGAATCACATCAATGACGGGCCGGGATGGGGATGCACAAAATGCTGTTTGCTTGGCTTTTTCGGTCGGCAGACGTCTCTGGTACCGGCGCCTGCCAAGGGAGCAATCAGCTAGTGCCGGAGCGTCGGTTAACAAAATCTATGCCAAGGACATGATGCGAGCTGAGCTGTTGTGGCTGTCGTCTGTACAAAAGAAGCCCCAATTTCGACATTTTTAACGTTTATTTTGCAACAGCTGCCTTAAATCTAAACGAGAACGAGAACTCTTTAAATGCGAAATTTATGCGCTGCCGCCGGCAAATTTCTTTATGCTGCTGGTGGCTTTCACAATTTGAAAATCGCGTCGCTTTTTGTGTGCAACGCAATTATTCTCCATTTACAATGCACTCAGCGTGAGGTAAACAAACAGCTTGAATGGAAGCGCACAAGTAGACAAGTAAATAAAATTGCAAATAAAGTAAAAAATGTTGAAATGCCAAAGAAATGCACGGTACATATTTTGCATTTATTCATTCGCGGATGCTGCCGCTGCTGCTGCTGCCGCTGCCGCTGCCGGGCGAGGACAAAAGCGACGATGGGTGGCATGTCCTCACGCCTGTCGCCTAGTCCTGGTAAGCCGAGCGTTAATAACAACGCTTATCTGTGGCATTAGCAGCAGAGCAACAGCGACAACAACAAAAACTGATAATGAAAAACTGAAATAAAAGCGCAGCGGCAGCGCCAGCGCCAGCAGACAAACAAACAAAACATAGAACAGACATACAAAACAGAACTGAAAAACTGCCCGGGGCCGGAGGACCACATAATTTAAGCTGCCTCCATTGCCATGGCTGCTGGCGTGACAACTTCAACTGACAGCCGCAGCGCAGCGCCATCATCCATTATCAGCAGTTGGCCATCTTAAAGTGCAGCCGGGGCAAAAGCAACGCACACATAGCAAAAAAAAAACCGACAAGATACGAAGCACAACCAAGCGACGTAAGCTTTAACGTAAGGATCGACGAGGCCATACCACGCCACAGCAGAGAGAATACTACACTACAAATACTACAGGAGAGTCAAAGCACATTGGTTTTTGTGGAGAAATTAAAAAGATCGGTCTTAATGAAAAATGTAATATTTAGAGTTCAAACTTTCCTGACATCCAAGAACAGGGCTCTGCAATGTGAGCAGATTAGTTGCCACTGGCAAGTGCCAAAATATTCGTATACATTAGGGCCGCCCATAGCCAACGGTGGCCCAAGTCATTCGTGCTTTTCACATAGACGAGAGCCAATCGTATGATCGAAACGTCTGACGTCTCTTGTGCTGACAAAACTTATTATGTTATCCTCTCCATTTGGCCGGCATTGGTATGCATATGCTACAAATGGAGAGAGAGCTATCTAAAGCTACTCTTTTTTGCTCTGACAACGCAGCATCCACATGGCGGTGCTCTCAATGCGCTCTCAGCATAGTCCACAAAACTTTAGTGCAGCGATGCTCACCGGTAGCCCCCAGAGCCCGAAGACATTCCGATACTTACACATACACGAGCCGAACGCATGCCAAAGCTGAGGCCAAGATAGTAAACAGGCCTTCGGTAGCTGGCTAGCCTTCGATCAAAGAAGATTTAACATGAATCGCCTCTCTTTTTTAAGGGATGTTAATTCCTTTGTGACAACGAGATACTTTACTGGAATTAATGTCAACATAGGAAAACACGGTGGTTAGAGGGAGACGGACCTAGTCAAATAATAACTCGGAGAGTAAAAAAAATAACTCAGAGAGCGGTAATGACAGCGAAGAGCTGACAAAAATCTGAGTAAAAAGTTGTCTGCGCAGCAAATTGTGCTTCTTGGTTAAATTTTCTTTGCTTCGATGCGGTCAGATCGAAGCTCCTTCACGGCATTTTATTTGCGCACACCAATACACTCTCACTGTTTGGCCTGGCTCTCTTTAACCAACGCTACTTAAGTGTGCTGCAGTCACTTGATGCGAAAGCATGAACGTGAAGTCCACAATGTTGGCTGAGCGTCATGGCGATCTCTCAGTGCGGTCTCAGTTCGGTCCACAAAATTTCAGTGTGCAGCTGACACTTGATGCGTTTGTATGCGTTGTTTCTGCATTGCTTTTTGGTTTTAAACTCATACTAAATTTGTGTGTATGTGCTTCTTTTCCTCTCGCAATCACTCCCCCTCTCTCTTTCGCGCTCTCAGAAAAAGCGCTTGTTTCACAAATTGGGCTGAACGCCATACCTTATTAGTTGTATCCATGAAAACTGAGAACTGAGAGCTTTATCTGAAAGCTCGTGCAAAACATCCTTTTGAAACAAGCATGATACACACACTTAGAAAAAAAAACAAAGTACTTCGTTCTTGAATCAAGTACAAACGGTTTCAATAGTACGGTAAGTACAAAAATATTTGATTCAAGTACCAAATTACTATTTCAAATAAGATTTTTTTAGTCCCGAAATACTTGTTTTAAGGCTGTTTCGCTATACATTTCGATCTATTTTAAAACCTTTTTAAGCATACATTTAGGTTGTTATCAGGTAATCAAGTCGGAACCACAACCGGAGTCGTATACCTAAAAGAACCTTTTAAAACTCGGAACCGATATTTGAATTTTTGTATACCGGCACCCGAGAAGCGATATTCTTGAAGCCGAAATGCGCCTAAACCTTTTACCGGTACAGTTTCGGTTCTGAGTACAACAACTAGACTGCAAAGCATACACTTAGTTTTGGGGGATTTTTATGCAATTTGGTTTAGTCGTAAGTTTTCAAAAAGAGTCTGGCTTTGCAAAACTTTTGTATTCAGAAATATAAAAACGCGAGACCAGTCTTATTGAAAATATTGCATCTATATATATTTTTGGACCCTCATTATAATGTAATAATAATCTTTGAAGAAAAAAGTACTTGCGGTATCCATTTCATTCATTCCATTCAAGTGAAACTTAATGAGGAAAGCAGCTCTGACACAAATCCTTTAGTTAAAAGTGGGTCTGAGTCGATTTAATCATATATTTGTATGAAAAGAAACAGGACAATAATTATTAATTACACAGCCCAAAGGGCCACAAGCAGAGCTTCTGTCAATCTTTTGGCGTGTGCGCTTATGCGCTACTTGAACGCCGAAAACGAACGGCAAAGTTTGAGAACCTTTTTCATCGGTAGTTACTAGTTAACCGAATACCGAAATAATGTTAGAGCCAAAGCAGAACCTATTACCAAAAATAAAGTTTCGGTACGTACCACAACCGGAAATACGATTTGGTTTTGTTCCCTGGCTGTAATGGTCTTTACTAAAGTCTTTTTAGTACAGTCTGATTAAGTCTTAAAATAAGTGGAGGGAACTTTAAGAACTGATGCGATTCAAAGTAATTTCCATTTTCTGTTGCACACTTTTTGGCGCTATCATTGGAAGTCTATTTTGTCCTCAATGCACCGAATTTTGTACTTGAACTAAGAACGCGCTTTTCTTACACTTTTCAGCTTACTGTAAGTACAAAAAGTTATTGATTTAAGAACGTTTGTTCTCATTTTAATATCATTAACAGTAGTTTTTCGATTCTAGCATGTTTCGTACTTAATTAAATTAAACATACTTGAAATTTTAAGTACAAAACGATATAAATTCTATCCCGATCGACCTAGAACTCTGTTGTTTTTTTCTGAGTGCATCAACACATTTCACTATTCACACCGAGACGAGCCGAACGCATGCCGAGGCTTGTGCCAAGAAAGCAAACAGCTTTTCAGTCGCTGACCAGCGGTCGATAAAGTAGGTCAGAGCTGACTTGCGTCGATATATTTTTGCACTCCGATAAACTCTCACTTTTTGGCCTTGCTCTTCTTGACAAACGCTGCATTAAAGTAACGACTACACACTAGCGAATTGATAGCTGAACAGAGAGCACACTGAGCGGCCGCAAGTATCAAAGAATAAAGAGCTTCAAAGCTCATTTGTTGACATCCACCTGCTATAACCTCTACCTGTATTAATCTCTGCAAAAAAAATCTCGAGCGTGGTTTGGCCTATTCGATGGAAAACTCCCTTTGAATGAGGTATCATGCGACTGACTTAAACTTAAATGTTTCGTACTTATATGGTAAATATTTTTAACTAAATTAAATAAACTCTAGCGCATACTTGACACACGCCCAATATACCCTCAATGTGCAGTAATAAGACAGCATAAAAACAGGAAACTAAACCGGGAAAAAAACGACGCGCGAACAGCGGGCGGTCACAGCAGAAGCAGCACAAAATGTTGCAATCGCATTGTTATAATGCATTTGCAGCAACAAAACTAACGACAACAATGGGGGGATGCTGACGGCAATGGCGCATACGCACTGTATGCCACATTACGTATACGTCGCGTGCTACTTGCCGCTTGGCTCGCCTGCGGCTTGTTGTTGTCTATGTGACTCGATGGCACTGCACGGTCCAGAGGAATCCTTAACTGTGAACGTCACATAGTAACGTTTATTGCTGTCCAACTTTTCCGCTGGCAGTGAAATTAGTTGTTTACTCCTTCCATGCGATAGCTCCAGAGCCACTTTGTGGTTGCAGCGGCTGCCACTGCCGCCGCCGCCGGTGCCAATGCCCCCGCTGGAGGCGCGGCCACTGGTCAGTATTTTTGGCAGATAGAAGCTGCTAACGCTGCCGGTCTTCTTGTACGGTCCAAAGCCAAACTTGGGCATGGTGTGATGATTCATCATGGGAACTGTCGGGATAAAAAACGTTAGATTAATGATCCAATCTCGCGTAAGCTACCGCTGACAGTCGCTGCTGAAGAACCCCATTTTGGGGCTGAACTAAGCGCACTTTCAGTGGGGATTAGTGTTGACTTGTGCATAAACAGAACAGCCAGCAACAAATGAATGCGTTTTTAATTTGGCACAAGACGGACGGAGCAGTAGGAGCTGGGGCAGGCGCAGACCAAAGATGTAATAAAAGTTGAAAGCGCGAAAGGCAAAATGGAAATATTTTTAATTCCCACGTAATTAGGATTAACATTTTTTATGCCTCCGGCACTGAGAGCTTTTGCAGTGCTTTCGGTCCGAATGTCTACTGGATCCGCTTGACCCAGACTCGGAAAGCGAAAGTGTTTCAACTCGTGGCTAAGCGATTTGAATGGAGCCTGGTGCCATTTTTCACGCTTTGCACTGAGCCGTTATAAGTCCCCCACCTCCCATGCTCCCTCCAGGCGACAAAGCAAAGCGGAAAGCAGAAACTGGGCAACTTACTGTAGGCGGCACAGGGTATCCCCGTGTAGGCGTGGGCCGCATGCAGGCAACGATGCGTTTTGGTTGTGCATTGTAGGGCCTTCTCGTAGGCATTGTAATCGGGACTTAGGCGTCGCTCGGCCTGCAAAAGCAAAAGAAGGTAAATGGAATTACAACGAAAAGTGGATACAGAATAATTCGCATTAATGTTCTCCATAACGAGGGCTGCCCCATAACTAGTGACCCTGAAAATGAAGTAGAAATTAAGCACACAGGTATAATCTACGTAGTTTTTATTAGCCCACTGATTTTATATCGTTTTAGGGAAACTCTACAAGTTTTGGTTTAAAAAAAATCTAACTGAAGGTAATAGGCCTTAAAGCTCAAAGATCTCTTCTTTCTGATAGGGGGTATTTTATTTGCCCGTCCGGCCAGCTGTGCCCATATTCACAGCCGATTGTAGTCAGAGACGTTATTAGAGCTAACAAAAACTTTAATAATATAGAGATCGAGAAAAGGGAGAGAGAGAAAAAACCAAAACCTATAGTTATTCCTACATACACAAAGGAAAAAAATAACATAATATAATAAATTAAACTAAAACAGAGATAGAGAGAAAGAGAGAAAACTATCTAAAAGTAAACTTTAAAAATAAAAAATGTATACGTAAAACTTAAAACTAAATAACCGGAAAATCTCTGACCCGGTCGGGGAGGATTTTTTAGCCAGTCCGGCAAGCTATGCCCCTACTCACAGCTGGGAGTGGTCAGAGATTTCACCGGAGATAATTATAGAGAGACGTTTTTAGAGACAAGAGAGAGAGTTGTATTGAGAGCAGGTGATTGAGATCATTGTAATTCTTACATAAAACCCGAAATCGATTATGCTGGGCATAATCAGATGTGCATCTAGATAAGATAAAAGGAAAATAGTTTCTAGTTGGCCTAGAAGGAACGGAAAAGTTAAGGCCACCTAAAAGATCAGAAGAGTCTACATCACCGATAATTAGCTTATGAAGAAAAGAAACACCTAAGACTGTTCTACGGTTAGCTAACGAAGGAAGGTCAATAAGCAAAAGTCTGCTCGAGTACGTTGGTAAACGAAGGTTAGGGTCCCAATTTAAGCCACGTAGTGCAAAAAGCAAGAATTGCTTTTGAACTGATTCAATTCGATCGATATACTTTTTATATTGCGGACACCAGAAGGACGAGCAGTATTCAAGTACAGGACGAACTAAAGCAGTATACAGAAGCTTTGTGGTGTATGGATCAAAAAATTCCTTCGATCAACGTTTAATGAATCCAAGTACAGCTTTCAACCAATTAACAATAAAGGAGATATGAGGATTAAAACTCAATTTTGGGTCAAAAAGAACTCCAAGTTCAACGACTGTGGATATTCGTTCCAAGGGTTCATTGCCAATCGAATAGGTAGCCAGCGAAGGTTTGCAACGATGAAAAGTCATAAACATGCACTTGGAGCAATTAAGGTGTAATTGATTAATCAAGCACCAGGATTGCAAGGAGTTTAAATCATCTTGCAGTCTGATGGAATGCGTCGGGTCGTTGAAAGATAAAAAAGTTTTACATCATCGGCGTATGTAAGTATCCGAGAGTAAGACAATATTGTGGGGAGATCATTAATAACAAGAAAGAAAGTCGGTCAAGCCCGACTATAACATACTCTGTACCCTTACACTCGCATTTGCTCAGGAGTCAAACGGCCAGTTAACACCCCGCGCACAACGCGGTGCGCTCTCTAAGCTTCTCTCTCTCTGTCTCTCTCTTTCTCTCTCTCACTAAGATTGCCTGTGTTGAACGGTTAGGGTATGTTGCTGTGGTTGTTGGTGGGGGGGGGGGGGGGGGGGTGGGTGGAGTTAACTGGTAACCGTTTTTTGCCCATAACTTGAGTATCGTTCATCCGATCTTTATCATTCCTTCAGCAAATCGATAAATAATTTTGTTTACAGGTAGGTATCTCTAGAAGGAACGAACGATCTATCTCCAAAACTGTAGGAGATATGAGGTTTTTTCCAAATTGTGGGGGCGGGAGGGGGCGTGGCAAAAATTGAAAATAAACTTGATCTGCCTGCAAGTATAAGAAATATATGTCCCATACATGTCAGACCTCTATCTCTTACCATCTCTGAGATCTCTTCGTTCATACGGACGGACAGACAGACAGACAGACAGACGAACAGACAGACAGACGGACAGACGGACATGGCTATATCGACTCGGCTGTTGATGCTGATCAAGAATATATATACTTTATAGGGTCGGAAACGATTCCTTCTCCCTGTTACATACTTTTGCACAAACTTAATATACTCTATGTACCTTCGGTACAGAGTATAAAAAGAGTAAAAAACAAAGGGCCGAGGTAGGCGCCTTGTGGCACACCAGAAGTGATAAAGACAGGCTTTGAAGTATTAGAGCGAAGCAGAACTTTTTTAAATTCTATCTTTTAAATAGGACGAAATCCAAAGCAGAAAAGAGGAAGGAAATCCTAAACGATCAAGCTTAAAGAGGAGAATATCGTGGTTCACAGAATCAAATGCTTTACTGAAGTCGGTGTAGATGACAACAGTTTGATTTTTTTAAAGGATTTTTTCGACAGATAAACATTTGAAACATCTTTTTGAAGTTTAAAAACGATAAAATTGAAAACAAAAAAGTTTTTCTCACTAAGACCCATTTTTCGACCGATGGTTCCTATGACAGCTATAAGATATAGTCATCCGATTTCGACCAAATTTTACGAATCTATTTGAAAGCATATTAAATAAGTTAATATAATAATAATAGTAAGTAAGTGTAGTATGTTAAACCTAGAGTAGGCAACGGTGGCTAAAAAAGATGGGCTGCCGAGGGTTAAAAGGGTGCGGCGAATTGGGCTGCAGGAGCTGAGGGGCAAGGCGAAGAGGAGGATAAAAGGTACAGTTGGAGCGCTTAGCAGAGCGGAAAGCTGAAACAAGAAAGAAGAACCGTTGGAAGACTGAAGAAGGAGACAGCAGCGGAAAGCAAAATGAGCGATCACGCTCACTCCAGCAGAAGCACACGAGGACGCCAGTGGAAATTTCCACTGGCAGCGCATGGCAACAACGGGACCTGGCAGCGAATGGCATACCAAGGCGAAGCAATGCTGGGCTCGGGGCTATAAAAGGACGCGCCGTTCGAGACGCAAGTCAGTCGAGTGCAAGTCTAAGTGCGAGTCAGTTAAAGCGAGTGCCAAGTCCCAGTGCGCGATTTCAAGCGAGTGCGAGTACCAACGCGAGTGAGTGGAGCAGAGGACCATCGAGGAAGAGCCCCGAACCGGAAACCGAGGAGCGTCGTGGGAGAAAGGCAGAGTGAGTGCGAAGGTAAAACGTAGTTCAAGCCATCGAGCTGTGCGAGTCAAACGAGTGTCGGCGTAACTGAGCGAGATCAGCCAGTGGGCCTGACGAAATCGTGGTGCCAGCGAGAAGGGTAGGACGTTGAGCCGCCTGCCAGGAGGAAAGCAGTGGGTTTCAAGACAGTAGCTGTGCGGTTAAACGGGAGCCGGCGAGCTTTGCGAACAGCAAGCGTGTCCGGGCGAGTCGTGGTGCCAGCGTTGTCTGAGACATAATACCGAGTAGTGAAAGGATTAACTGAAGTCTCAGCTTAAACCCCCAAGCTATAGCGATAGAACATAAGCACATCTAGCAATAAGCCCAGGAAGGGAAACGATTGTAACTTTAGCACCCTAAGGCCAATGAACAGGCAACGAAACCGAAATCCCAACCGTCTTGTCATTTCCAAAAACCAACTCCGCAAAATAAATTTGTTGGAGCGAGCCACGACTGCCCTGAGCGCAAGCCAGCGGAATAACAGGTTCGTTACAGGGGCATGGAGTAAATATATTCTTGATTCTTGATCAGACGAGTCCATTGAGCAGAGTCCGGCACGTCCCTGTCTAAAGTGTATACATCAGTTCTCTGCCGCAGCGAGGTTGACACACCGACAATGTACGAGCTTATACTGCTTTCTTTTGAAACAACAAAGAAGTGCTAAATGAGCGCGCTCTTGTGTGGCTAAGCCAGTGCCGGCCAAATGGAGAGGACAAAAAAGTGTGCTTGTGTTGGTGAGCAAAAGAGCTCACTCCAGACTACAGCCGTTTTTATTGCAATTCAATGTTCACCGTTTGCGTAAAAACACGACTGACTTCGGCTCGTGGTAGCTATGGCTGGCCGGGTCTGGGCTAAACACACACAAGCAAAGCCAAAATGAGCATGTGTGCTTTGCCGGCTGCTGCCCTAGAGCCAAGTCCGGACCTTCTAGACAAATACTTATAGTAATCCGCAATATTTATCGATCGATAGTCTATTTATAAGCAGCAAATAAGTATATGTGCATTTTCAATTTGTAAGTTCGGGCTAGTCGAGCTAATATCCCAAACGGGAATGTTTCTGGATGAAAGAGAAGAGAATTGCGGCTTTTCCTTGTTCAAAAATCCAATAATCATCCCAAAGGTTATTTTCCAATTCAACAAGTTCAGTTATCAACAGCTCTACATACATCTCGGCGTTAGTTTTAGTTGAAATAAAACAATTCCGAGTCCTTAAGGCACTTGATAAGTTTACAGTGGACACTACCCTTACATTTCTTAAGTGCGCGATGCCTCGATCAACAACAAGAGTTTTCCGAACATTGTTTTTAAAAAAACTTTTTTTTTATATAGAAAAAACATAAGCACGTGTGTTATTGCAATAAATGATGAGCAATGGGGAAAAGAAATTAAAGTAGGAGCAGTAATTACATACACACATGATATTGAGATTTATCAAGACAAGAAATATCATATCGGAATATCGATATGTCGATATATCGATACGACTTTGAATGGTTTTCAAGTTCAGAAATTATATAAGCTATGAACTTGGAATTTGATTATTTAAGAATTATGCAAAATTATATTATATCTAAAGTGAAAAATGCTGCAAATGCCATATGTTAAATAATTTCTTAGCCAAATCTAGCAACCGAGGATACAGTTGTCTTTTTATATGTAAAGAGGTACGATTTTAATTTAAAATGCGAGCGAAGTATGGAACACACAGAATCGTATGTAGCTTAAGAGTTAAAACCAAGAAAACTATCCAAATAATCGAGAGTTTTTGCAACTTAATATTAAAATAAATAATTAGGGGACAGCCTTAGTATCTTGTATGCAGCTACGTCTACGACTTTGTACCTACCTCTTCGTACACCTCGTTGATGTTTTGAAAGTTATTGGTGCCCGGTTTTTGCAGTCCCTTGAGCGTCTCGTACAGGAAGAGCTCAAAATTCTTGAACGTATACTCGCTGAAGTTGTAACGCCTCAGTCTGGTGCCCGTTTCACCGCCCAGCAGCACGCAGGATTTGTGATAGTCATCCACGGCCCGCTTAACCAGCACCGCCTCATTCAGTTTGCTGGAGCGTATCTGCAGGGATTTGAGCTCCAACAGATGCTGGAAGATCTTGCGCTCCATGTAATATCTGCAAAATGTTAAGAGAGAGCGCTGCATAAATGCTATGAAATTGTCATATTTTCCCAGGCCAACAAATAAAGCGCCGCCTGCTGTGTCTCGCACACACACACTCACAGCCAAAGGACCATCCGACCATCCGGACTCTGCACCCGGGCCAGACAATGCGCGAATACGCAATAAAAGGCATCATCTTATTAAAATTTCAAAAATACTAAAGTGCGTACGCGCAGAAAATTCTATTAATAATTGAGAGCCAGCATAAAGCAGGGCGGGTCAAATTAAAGCCGCCAACGGCGCTGGCTCCGCCATAAAATGTTATTAGAAATTTCATTAAAATTAGCCAAGTACAAGAGGGCTTTAAAGCCCTCCTAAACGAAAACTTTTGCTCAACTGTCGTCGCAGCCAACTGAGCAAATTTGCTGAGTGCACTCGGCGAGAACTGAGCTGGAGCAGCATTTCGGAAATTGTTTATGCAGCGGGAGCCACTTGGGTGCATTCTGCAGAAATTATGCTCAGCCATTTGACTTTGAAACAAAAGTTCATCGGACGCACGGGTAGCAAATAATAAGTGCGCTCCAATGCTAAAAACTGTGTAATAAATGGCCAAAGCAATCTTCTTCCAGCGAACCGCTCCGCTGGCCAATGCTCTTCCGCTTGTTTTGCTGTGCGGCTGCCTGTGGTCATCTCCAGCTCCATTGACATCGTCTTCGTCATCCGTGGTGCTTTTCAATTTTACGCCTCGCTTTGATTGCACTCGGTTGCGCCTGAGTTCTCTGCAAGAGTTTTTGCCTTTGGCCACACCACTGCAAACTGGGCAAATACTCTTTTCTTTTTTGCCACATTGTCCTTGGCACATTTTGTGCTGCCTCTGCCGCTGCCGCTGCTGCTGATTTCCGTTTCCGTTTTACGCTCGCTTAGTACAACTTTCATTTCATTTTCTTGTGCGCGTTGATTTTGTGTGCCAGCACAACTGTCCGACTGACAGCCACGCCTAGCCGCCCACGGCTTCCTGTTTGTGACACAAATGTGACAGGCAAAAAGTGCACCAGCACTGCAGCAAAGTGGATGAAGTGGAAAGGCTGCCGGCGGCACAGGCTGCGCCGAAGCGCTGACAACGCCAGTGACAACGAAATGCAAAGAAATTAAGCGCTGCCCAAGCTGCAACAACAAATTCAGGCCCGCCAGCAGCTTGTGCCGCACTAACATACAAATGCTGAGCAGGTGAGACTTTTGTTTAAAAATCGATGCCACCACCGCCGGCTCACTTCCCACAAGCAAGGTGTTGACAAAATCACACCCCTCTCCTCGAGAAATGCGGCTTTTTTTGTGAGCGAAAGTCTGCGGCTGATTTGATGGCTGCCCTCTTGTGAACGACTTTTTGGGTTTCCGGAAAAAGTTTTTCGCTTCATTTTTCATTACGGCCAAGCTGTTGAGCTCGCACTTGAAACTTTTCCGAGTTGTGAGCAAAAAATCTGTGCTTGGCTTACCTAAAAGCTGGACAGGCAATTGGCGCGATAACGGAACCGCAGGGATTTCAACACTGCAACTATCGAAGAATCAACGGTCAGTTGAAGGGGTTTAACAAGCTATCGAAATGTTTCCACAAATTAATTCATGTGAGTTTCAGTAAGTGAAACAGGTAGCGATTTACAAAAATTGTATTATGCACTTTGCAACTGTGTAAAAAAGCGTTCACCCAGAAAAACTTCATTCTTTAGTTAGTGATACTGCCACGTAAGCTACTTCCCCAATGCATGGAAAGCCTCCAGACGGACTCTCTTTGGCAAACTGCTGGAAAGATGTCTGAAGATCCCAAAATTTCAGTTTGGCTTTCGACTGCGACATGGCTTACCAGAACAGAGTGGTCAACTTTGTCCTTGAAAGATTTCAACCCAAGGAGTACGCAGTAGCAGCGTACTTGGATATCCAACACTCGATACTCGCTAAGCTCAAGGGAACGCTCAATCCTCAAATCTACTTAATGGTCAGATAATTTCTTACCGACAGGACCTTCAGAGTGGTCTAGGATGACCTTGCATCGCTTAGGAGTACCTCAAGGTAGCGTTCTAGGACCAACCCTATACAGCCTAATAAACTCAGACATGCCCACTGCTCTTAACATACCCATGGAAGAACCCAAGAAGAACCTTCTTATTGCAAGCTTTGCCGATGACACCGCAACAATGGCACGAGCTAAGTGCATCTAAACGGCAACCGATGAACTTTAATAGTATCTAAAGAGGTTTGAGAGCTGGTCTTGCCGATGGAACATTTCCGTACGCTCAAAAAAGTGCGTCTGCGTCACCCATACACTCAGAAAAGACATAAGTCCTAGGGTATTTCTGCACGGCGACGTGCTTCCACATAAAAAAGGACACAAGTACCTAGAAGTAACGTTGGACAAGCGACTCACCTTCAAGCAAAACAGCGCTGAAGTAGCGGCCAAAATGCGAAACAAGGCTATGCAGGCTCCCTAATGCCAACAACAAACTTTCACTTACAAATAAGGTCCTTCTATATAAAGTCATCCTTGCAACGATCTAGAGGTACGGCATCCAGGTGTTTGGCATTGCAGCAAAAACCCACCTAAACATGATAAGGGTCTTTCAGTCCAAAATACGCAGAAGTCTTACAGGAGCTAAGTGGAGACTTTAAAGGATCCACCACACTGACCTGGCTAATAGAAGGATCTAGCCCTAATATGCCCCACCTTCTACAGCACTACAAATGTATCCTAAGTTGTACACAATTATAAAATACTACATAAGCAACAAAAACAGCTCAATTAGAAAATCTAGAATTAGAAAACTTGTGTAGTTCAAGTAACAAAGATATACCACAACAAAAATCCAATAAATTTTATCCAAATTAATAACATTAAATTGTAACAATTTAGTATTAGGGCTCTTAAAAAAATAAATTATTTTTTTTATATGAAAAAAAGTTAGTGATAGATATAAAAGGTTTAAATTTGTATTGTTTTTTTCTGGACTCTTAGCAAATTTGGTATATCCCTTTAATTTGGAAACCATAAACATAAACGGCCACTTTGTGGTCAGACATAAATTACACTAGGCAACAAGGTTCAGTATATTGAAGGGTTGGTGGTAACTTCGTGTGGACTTTCGTGTGCTGAACACAAATTGTTTTCGGAAATGGTCCATCAAGTCTACTTGATGTTGCTTTTTAGGAGGGGTGTTTTGTGAAGGACCCATCCCTTTGTTTTGAATCTCTTTGATATCGTACAGTACTATTCCGTAGGTTCAAAATAAGTTGTCCCTCGATTTTCTTAAGCGAAGATATACCTGCGACAGCGAACATACTTTTGCTCTTCGATATTTATCATTTCTTTGGCAAATCGATAAATAATGCTAATTACTAACTATCTAAATAAAGGGAGATATGACGTTTTTTCCAAACAGCATGACGAGGTGGATTAATATAGCCATGTCCGTCTGTCCGTCAGTCTGTTTCTATGCTATCTTCCCCCTTAGTTTTAAAGCTATCGTGACCAAACGTTGCACGAATTCTTTAGGTAAAAACATGCAGCTCATTTGTTGAAAACGGCCGGATCGGATGACTTTAGCATATAGCTGCCGTAGGAACGATCGGTCGAAAAAGTAGTTCTTGTGAGAAAAACTTTTTTGCTTTCAATGCAAACGTCCCCAAACCTCGTATTTATAAGTATTCTATGCTTTTCCAAAATACCACAAAGTTTCATAAAAATCGGACAACTATATAGTATGTCAGCCTCACAAAAAATTAGTCTTAAAAAAAAGTCTGATTGAGAAAAACTTTCTGCTATACCACAATTTTGTTGATTTTGATCAAATTTGGATGAATATATCAAATAGCGGCTAATTGGTAATTGATTCGCAAATCGAAAATCGCCAGATTTGTTTTCGTGGAAAAAGCAAGGCGCCTGCTGGTCGTGTGTGTGTGAGTCTGAAGCCGCTGCACTATAGGAAATTTTGCCATTTATTAGGCGCACACCCATTTTCCAAAAGTTTTCAAAACTTAAATTTTTTTTTGTCATTAGTTCACAAATACATCAGTCTTCAATGTTACATAACAGAAAATATGACTTAACAGTACTCTGTTAAATAAGCAGCTAATGAATGAGCAGCTGATGCTAACAGACAGTTCAATGTTAAGTGTGTGTTATTCTGCTGCAATTTGCAATTGCTATAAATTAAAAAAAACAGAGAGTTTTATCAAATATTAATGATGGAATCTAATCTTTGTGGTATGTACTATGTGTTATAATCTTTGATCTGTAGAAATCAATCGTGGTGTCTTTGTAGTTGAGGGTATTCGTAAGGCATCTCACAAAAAAAATTTGTGAAAAAAATTCAACTTTGCAAGGCCCTACCAAATTTTGTTTAGATTTGTTAGATCTGTGACTTTTTGCATCTTGTAGAGCCATCAATTCCGCTTCCGTTTCACTTTATCTCAATCCGCATATTTGCATTTTTTGCAAAATTTCTGGAGATATCTGGAGATAAAGTGGCGGAAATGTAACCGAAGTATGCAACTCTTTGAACGTAGACATTCTGACTGGCTTAAGCAAAATCAATTCATAACCAGTTGGTCGTCCCCGACTGCCATTTATGCTTAAGGGTATTAGTGGTCGGAGGAAACAAGCTGCTGATCTATCAATATCTGAGGGAGATAACGTGCGTTTATTGTTACAAGCAGCAAGTACAGCTGCTCGTAAAAAAGGGCAAGCTGACCTCGCAGAAGTTCTTAAGTTGCTTTCTAAAAGTCCGGAAAAGGCAAAAATGATCCGAAACATAATGTCTCACCCAACGATGCTTAGGCATTAATTTTGGATCAGGGACTTACAAAAGACCAATATTCTGCAATTAGAGAGGACTGTAAGATCAAAAATTGCGATATATATCCGATTTATAAGGAAGTGACTGAAGGTAAAAGCCATTGCAGACCAAGCAGGCATCGTTGTTTCTGATGCAAAAGCAATAGCCAGTCGGCAAAACCTTTTAGACCACAATGCTGCTTGGATTGTTGGCTTGCAAGATGATGTTTTATTACATGTAATGAATGCTCAGGGCACAAATTTCTAAACTGCAGATTAAATTCTAAGTTACGGCTTTGATGGCAGCACTGGTCAAGCAAATTACAATCAAGCATATTCCGATCAAAAAGACACGGATGCAGATTCAAGCTTATTCGCAACAGCAGTTACACAACAGTTATGTTTCAAAAACCCACACTTGCATTGAGTTTGCTGCCGAAAACTGTGTTTCTGATTACGCGGCAATAGTTTTACAATATTATAATTTATACATATATTAATAATTAGTAATTATACATATTATCTATTTAAACTAATACGAAAAAAAAATTTATCATTTGTTTTAAAGCGGGGTGAAGTGCTACCACGCCCACTTTTTCCAAAATTTAACCCAGCGGTAAATCTTGCTTTGTTTTTAAGTTATTAATTAATGTCTGAAATTTGGGAAAATTTCCTATAGTGCGCTGGCAAAGACTGATCGCAGAATGCGCCAAAATTCGTTTGATTGTATGCTGCAGACGCTGTGAGCATGTGTCTATGTGTGTCGCGCCGTCCGTCGAGTGGGACAAATCGCCCAAAATACATAGAGATGGCTCCGTTGTTGATGTTGAGGATCTGGCTGGCTGCTGCCGAGGATCTGGATGGCTGCTGTCGAAGATCCGACCGGCTGCTGTTAAAATAGTGCTCCTTGCTTTAGTTAGCTTAATACTGTTTGAATTTTCTGATCGAAAGCTGCATGTCGACATGAATCGCACAATGGCGTCACTGTATGGATGTGTGCATGTGAATTTCGTCCGAGATTGAAATACATTTGTTTAACACACTGCTATGAATTTGTTTTGTTTATTGTTTGTGTTCAATTGTCGCGGGTCACCACTTTAGGTACGAGATTTTAATGTATAACTAACTTTATTGAATATAACTTAAGCTAACAATTATCGGATACTTGAACGGAGCGAAGCGGGTCGGATGAACACTTATTGTAGCATTTTTTTTTTAATTTTAGCGTTCTTAGACTCGGTCATTATTAAAATTATATGTTATCAAACTGATCTGCAAAGTTTGGTCCAAATTGCTCTCCGTTGGAGCAAGCTTTTTCAAGACTATTAAAACTTCGTCACAGACGAAGTTAGCTTTGCTTTCTCGTTTAATTCTAAATACCCCAGGCAGTCTTAAAATCCCGTAAAAATATTTTTGGTGTTTGTCTCCCAAAAACTTGACACGTGTTGTTTTTAAAAGAAGATTACTTGTGTTTAAAGCTGTGGCATTTTTGCAATTCTGAACATACAGCTTGGGTTAACCATGAGAAATAAAGTTCAAGGTATTTCGATAAAGATTGAAGAGATAACTGAATATGTGCTTTTGTTTTATAATTGTTATTAATGTTGTTGTAGTGGTGTCTTTTTAGCACGACCAAACCCCAAATTGACCGTGTTTTGTGGAGTAGAACTACTAAATGATGTCCAATCAGCTGCAGTTTTAAACGTCCAATTCAACTATAATATGTATACAACAAGGAGGTTTTAACAGATTTTGCGCATATTTGCGGCGTTTAAAAATCAATTGATCTATTGCAGACGAAGTTGTTTTTTTGATGTATAGTTTCTCTAGACGTTTGGAAGAACAGCGCTGTTATATATCTCATATATAAACATCGGTCGAGCCGAAGTTAGCTTTCCTCTAGTTTTTTTTTATGTATATAAATTTAATAACTCTATTTCCATCGATTTCAGCTAACATCCCAATTAACTCTCATATAGTTTAGCCTAATTTATATTGGTTTAATTTGCAGCCTTTGGCGAAATGTCCAAATGACTCGTGTTCGCCTGTAAATCATCCACAAGGACAACAGTTAAAAAACTTGGCCGACGCAAAATCAAATCCAAATATTTAACAATGTCAATTACGTGAGCGCACATTATAAATCCCAAATCTCACCTGTGCTGCTGGGACATACGCACACGCACACGCACACACTGGCAAGTTGTTTGTTTAATTTATGCGTCAGATAAAATTTTAATCTCTTCGGAGCCAAAAACCAAAAACAAAATAAAGTTGCCAAAGAACAAACAAAAAATCGGTATGCGAGAAATAAAATAAATTCTCTATTTACACACTTTTCATGGTCCTGGCCAAACAGTATTCTACTGGGTGCCGTGGACTCACTTTTTACTTCATTGCCGAGCCTCGGGTGAATTTTATTTGCGTTCTTTTTTGTGTTGGTTGTGTTGTACATTTTTCAAGAATTAATTGACTCACTCCGACGGCTTGTGAAAAATCGCTGGTTGCTCTTGCTGTTTGACTTTTGCTTTGGCTTTGCGCGAGCGTTGCGCATACGCCACATCGGCCAGAAATTTGCACAGATCTTTTTACTGATGAAGCCGAAAAAGTTTCGCATTTCTGGATTCCTGGCCTGGGCTTATGCAAATAGCCGCGCAGTTAAATATTTTCATTAGTCAAGTGGAAAAAATTATTTATGAAATTTTTGTTTCTCTTTCGCATGGCTCGTAAATTTATTCAGGGGCTACAACAAGGATTAAGGAAATTAATAAAAGCCAGCTTACGCTTATTTAATTAAGTTCTGTGGCTCTGGCTTATGGGCACGCCACAAATACAATTGACTTTTAAGTTTTCATCCGGATTTGTGGGTTGTAATTGAATCGTCAAGAAGCCACACGTGGAGATGTAGATGTCGCGCTTAAGGTTAATTACCAATCGACAAAAGGATTTGCCCGACAAGCTCACAAACGAACAGTGAACACTAATGGTAATGCCTGGCCCGGATTGGCCTGGTAGCGTCTTATAAACTCTTTCTTGCTAATCCACACTAATTCCATTTACAATTAGCATTAGCGAGTTGTACACGGAGCCAGCTACTTTGCTTCGCTGCGGCTAATTTTCATATTTTGCGCAAGTTTTTTGCATTAACAAAACATCACACCGCAGGTGGGCTGCTCCATGGGGAGGGCGTGTCCGGAGGGCCTTTGCACTTAATTAAAATGCGCAACTCTTTGCCGGAAATGAGTATTTCAGCTAATGACAAGGGCCCTGGTGGCGGGCTCTGAGATTTGTTGGTATTAAAATAAATTAAGGAACTCCAGTTAGCGACCTTGAGTGCTCTCCACTTAACCCTAATTCCGTGATTCTCAAAAATGTTGTTCTCTTTTTTGTGTTTGGCGGCATTAAGTGAAGTAAATTGTTATTCATTACTTTTTATTACACTTCCTTTTGATAGACGCAAAATAGTTTATTTTAAGTTGTTTATCCTGATTTCTTACAGGGGTCACAAGTAGCAATTGTAATACCCTGTACAAGTCCAAACAATCAAGAAAAGTTTAAAGCCCGTTGACGCCTTGGCCACACGTAGTTTAATAGCAAAGTACGTGCGACTTTGCATGACGACATTAAGCAGCGCACAATGCTCCGTTAAAAGCTTTAAGAACCTTACTGAACCATTTAACCATTTGGTAGGCAGTGGTAGAGTGAAGCGATTACTCAGCCTGTTACATATAGTTAGTTCATGGCATCCATTAAACTTTTTCGTAAATCTTTTTCATATTCTATAATATTTTTGATGATTTGCTAATAGCAATGTATATAATAAATGTATGTAATAATGTAAGTCATTACCTTTGAAAAATTCGACCCCAGAAGCACCGAATCGATTCCTGTTTTTTGGAACGCAGACCGAACCAAAAATGGTCTGACGGGTTCGGTTCAGGGAACAATTTTAATTACTTTTCTAAGAACCTATATAAATAGTGAAGATGCCTTTTTTAAAATTGTATCTAAGCTCGGAGTTCGGCATATGAGTTCATGAAGCATAGAACAGCAAAGTCTAATTAGGAAATTGAAATATGTAATAATGTCGCACAAAGAATGTTGACACTAGTTTCGAATTTGAAAGTCTGGTTGCTTTTGGAGGCCGTTGAAGAGTTCGCTATGAAGGTTAACAATAATAAGACACATCAATTTGCTTGGTAAGTAAATCTTATCGTCTGTTTATAGCGAATCGCATTTCATTGGAAAAATATTTTAAAGAACTCGGAAGCAAAGAATCAAGGCTTGATTCGAAAACTTTGGTTCGATAAACTAAAGTACCGTTCCGCGAAGCGAACTGTGCATTACTTCCTTGGGTACTTAAAGTCTTATATCGCGCGATGAACAAAAAAAAATTGATATTGGTATTGTTGTGACTGAGTGTGCTCGTCTGACAAATTGGGTGTTTCAGCTCTACCCCTAAGCAGCATGTTGATTCGTCTTCGAGTGGCAGTCGTACGCTCACAGCGCGCACACTAGCAATGTTTGAGTATGTACAGTGATTGAAAAGGTACCCAATTTTCTTACCTAGGTAAGGTACAAGGTAAATGTCAAAGAAAATATCTAGGTAAGGCAAAAGGTATCCGAAATTTCCAGTACCTAGGTAAAGGTAAAGGTAAAAAAGGTACTTTTAAATTAAAAACCACGGGTCATCAATTTATATTAATAATAAATATTAACTGTACGGGCTTAAATCCAAATATAAGGTTTAAAAATGATACATTTTAATATCATTTGATGTTATATTATTAAAATGGCAAGATTAGTTAAGACTTCCAATTCAATATTAAAATTTTCATAACAATTCTCAGTTTCATCCAGTATTCCATTACTGGTATCGCAAAAGTTTTCAGAATCCTTTTTATTTGAACTCTCATTGACATCAGTATCCAAATTTTCCCTAATTTCTTTAACAAGCCAATCTTAACAAGTAAGAGCGCTGTAGTCGAGTTTCCCGACTACAGAATACCCTGTTCAATTGAGACGCACATGCAAACACACTCACATACACAAACGCATACACACATACGAGCGCACACAAAAACACACGCGCGCTCACACGCGGCCTGCGCAGGCAGCGCTGCCTGCATGAAGTGGCCGCCTCCCCCACCCCGCTCCTATAAGCTAAATTGCTTAACTTTGGTGTTTTTGCTCGTATCTTATTTTCCTTTGGATAGTAGTAAGATATAAGTCCTAGGATAATGTAAAGTAAGCCACCAGGTTCTAACTTTAAAATTGTGGCTGTGACAGCTTTTTGCGGTTTAAGGAAAGAGGGGGGGATATTTTCAAAATCTGAAAGAAACTTGATCTGGGTACGGTATACACCAATGTGCGTGCCAAAATTTTTAATGGGAACAGGGTATAAAAACAATTTACAATTTTGAAATCCACTTCAATTTAAAGCAAAGGATTTTGCCTCGCTTGAAGTCAAGTTTTCAAAAAAAGAAATCGCTTAAAACTCCTTTTTTAGAACATCTTTAAGTTGATCACAAGATTTCAAATTATTCACGCATTGAAGTAAAAAAAAATCCTAACATACGGCGGGAGAGCTGAATAAATAAATTTAATTACAGATCAATAGCCTTAGCGAAAATGTCATTAACTTTATTCAATTATCTAAAAAATATAATTTCAGCATCAGCTGAACTATTCCGCTCTATTTCTGTACATTTTCTGTAACTGTTTAAAATTTGGATATTTTTGTAAGTCCGTATTTGCTATGAACTTCAGCTAATATAGTAGCACTTATTTCATGTGTGTGGGAAAGTCGCACACGCTTATACGCGGGCACGAGAGAATAACGATGTAGATTGCTATCTAAATAGTAGAAGGTTACACGAAAGAAAGGCTTGTCTATTTTTGCTTTCATTGCTTTTAGCAGTTCCCAACTGATCTAAGCAATGATTGTATGGAGAGGCAGTTGGCAATCATGCTTTCTTCAGCGAAAAGCCTACTGAAGAGTCGTTAGGGATAACTCTCGCTCTTTTTGGTGGTAAAATGCAATTTACAGTTGTGAACAAACGCAACTTTTTCGGACCTAGAGCCAGCCAACTCACTACTTAAACATTAGAAAGGTCGCCAAATAAATAACGAAAGTTACTTTTGTTATTGCAACTCCAGTTATCTGCAATCATACATATAAAATGAGTATTTTGAAAAATACCGACGATCGTATAGTTTTTGAACACGGAGTGTTCCACATTTTTCCCCCTGGGTGGAAAGTGGGGGGTCAAGGTTGCGTGGGCGAAAGTTTAGTTGCCAGCGATTAGCTCCAAACTCATTTACAAAGTTTACACATCCGAACTCGAAACTCTGTTTGTAAGGATAGAATACGAAATTATTTGAAATGTTGTGCAATAAACTATTTTCCATCCGATTGACTTGAAACTTGGTTTGTACTGATAAAATTCGAATTCATTTGTGATTTCATTTTCCGATGCTGGAAATACCGCCTGTTAAGTGGGTGGGATGTGGCTGGGATGCGGGTGGGAACTGGATGGGAACTGGGTGGGAAGTGAGTAGGATGTGGGTGGGAACTGGATAGGAACTGGGTGGGAAGTGGGTGGGATGTGGGTGGTAAGTGGGTGGGAAGTGGATGGGAACTGGATAGGAACTGGGTGGGAAGTGAGTAGGATTTGGGTGGGAACTGGTTGGGAACTTGGTGGGAAGTGGGTGGGATGCGGGTAGTAAGTGGGTGGGAAGTGGGTGGGATGTGGGTAGTAAGTGGGTGGTAAGTGGGTGGGAAGTGGATGGGAACTGGGTGGCCAGTGGGTGGTAAGTGGGTGGGAACTGGGTGGCAAGTAGGTGGGATTTGGGTGGTAAGTGGATGGAAACTGGATGGTTAGTGGAAGGGATGTGGGTGGGAAGTGGGTGGGAAGTGGGTGGGAAGTGTGAGGGAAGTGGGTGGGATGTGCGAGGGAATTGGGTGGTATGTGTGGATGTGGGATATTGGTTGTATACTTATATAGGTTTTACTGATGGTGCCGCAGCGAAGCGCGACGTGTTTTATGCTACTTACATATATATTATCTCAAGCATATACATGAGCTTTCTACGAATCCTATCCAATACATGAATAAAGACATAAACAGGCCTGTTCTCAATCCCTCTTCGGTTCTCGTATAAACGTTTACACGTTAAACACTGTTAATAAGGTTATATCGAAGGTGACATTCATTCGGTTTGAGTAAAATCAGAATTGCTTCAGCAGTTGATACCAACAGCTCAATGCCAAATGGATTCAATTCGTAGAAAAGGAAAGCCTTGATCTGGTAACCACACAATTAAATTTGTAAAAGCTTTAGTGAACTGTTCAGCATAGAGGCTAAACACCAATCAATGTAGGTTGTCTTAAACAAAACCTTGTTATGACCCAAATAGCTTTGGGCCCTGCGGTGCGCTTTAGTGGACAACGCCGGCTAACTCAGCACTCAGGGAGGGGTACTCCAACCCAGTCCACACGCACACACACAACAACAAACAAACATACGATCCACACCTCACATACACTGGTCACACGTTTGACAACACTTACCCTGCCTCGTATTCAAATTCAAATTTGAATTTAAAAATCAGATGACAGATGCTACTACCATGACTCCTGAAACCGCGATTACGAGTCTGATGCACAACTCCCTTCTTGGGTGAGGTTTAGCTGGTATACCTCTGACACCCCCACCCGTCCTGGCAGCCGGTTGGCGTTCGTCATTAGGCTGCCCCTATAGCAGACGACCATATGTCCTACTTCAGCCCAGTCGGCTCATTCCTCTCCTCCCCCAAACAATTAGCTCACACCAAATCCATCAGGACATATACCATGATATACAACATTTATTCCTTAAAATTGATACACTAAACATTTCTTTTAACTCGCTTACGAGACATACACTACAGGGCAAATAACTAGAAGCATTTAGTATACAAAACTATGTGCGGGTCAAAAAAAAACACCCAAATCGGTTCCTACCTATGAGCTCATATTTAGAAACATCGATGAACACACTTTTAACTTTTAATCTCTTTTTACAGCCACAACTATATTGGTGTAGGACCCGCAAACGAGAGAAGCTTATCACAAATGGAAATGGAAATTCGACAAGGTATTAACTTTAAGAATTTCTCATGGCTTTAGGTTTAGAAATTCGAGCGAATAAAATTATTAATTGTATGGCATTAAAATGAATGCACAAAAAAAACCATTGGAAATAAATAAATAAATAAATAAATATGATATTAAATGAATAAATAAAATAAAAGAATAAATACACTTATACCTAAGGACAGACTAACAGAATAAAAAGAATATAATAAAGAAGAGTATGGTGGGACAAAAAAAATGGCTGAAGCCTTTCTGGCTCCCGTTGCTGGCCCCTCAGTGGGCGTGTCGGCCCCTCTCGGTCCTCAAATTCGCCAGCGATCCAGTCACTTGACTATGGAGCATATATCCACAGGCAGGCGCGTTGGCCAGTGGCCAATATATGCGGGTAGGATTTGGGGCTCTTGATTTGGTCGCAGACTCAGTGGGGATTCGGGCTCTTATGAGTGCCGGACTTGTTTCTTCTCCAGTCTACCGGATAAGAGAAGCCGATTCACAGCCCCTAGGGTCGATCGACTACTTCCGCCTTTGCTGGTATGGTCGGGCCTAAGAAGACACTGGTTATTCGTCTGACCAGGCCCGATTAACCTCTCACTCACCCCACTATTATGCCCAATCCTGCTTCCAGTTCTCTGTGCGGCACAATTTTAGCAATTTAAATTAACACTAACTTACTTGGCTCGCAAACTAAGTCACGTTAAAACTCCGATCAAACAGAAAAGAAAAAAACCACTAGCACATGCGACTGCGCGCAACCGTCGGCCAACTCTTTCTCATTTGAAAAGTTGAGCGGCCTCTTGCGACTTATTGGTCCATCCGCATTTTCGCAGGCATGCCCTTCATTTGACCGTTGAGATCCACCACCCCCCTGATCGTACTTCTATTTTTCTCCCCTTCTCAACACTGAAATTTCCCCTTAAGCGGCTCTATCTACCCCTCGATACCCGCTCTAGTGCGATAAAAAATTTCGATAGCCCGGGCCATAACAACCTACTTTTTGTTATTCAATTAATACGTATTGTACTTCACATTAAATTAAAATCCTTACCGACAACGGCTGAGATTTTCATTTACTCTGAGCCGAACCAGTCCTAATTTCCGAGGCCTTGTTATCGGGGACTTGAGTTAGGGTATAAACAACACTTCAAAGTCAAAATAACGAACAAAGAATATCAAGAATTGAACTCAGACTGATTAAGGGTTAAGCAATAAATAATATTTCGTGGAAAATCTTGTCATTTAATAAGGCCTCACAAGCTTAACTCCGCCCTTGCCAGGCCATCCATCACTGACTTCCACCTGTTGCGGTCAAGAAGCCACCTCAGGCTCACAGGCCCCACTGCCAGGATCATAGTTCATGCTCAAGTACATGGAAAATGAACATTAATGTCTCGTTTATTGCCTTTAACCGCATTATAATAACTTTTAAGCAGAAGCTGCGCCATTTGCTGACCAGATTAACAATGGGCCTGATGAGATGGGGAAACGGTGGCCGAGGCTATTAAGTCCCTGGACAAAATGAAGGCAGCGGCCCCACTTTGATTACATTAAGAGGCGACCGCCAAGCTGAAGTAAGCGACCGCGCGCGTGATATAATGCGATGCTGGGATGGATGCTGGCCATTCCCGGCACATTGAAGTTGATTAAAATCAAGCATCAAGTAAATAAATCTTCAGCCAAAAAGGCTGCCGACGCCATCGCCACTAACTGCCGGGAGATTAATTTAAATGAATGAATGGTGGGCCACTCACCTCCGAATGTTGCGCTGGATGGAGCGCGTGACAGCGGCCATTTCGCAGGCGCCCTTATCGCCAGGCTTGCGATTCTCCAGACGGCTGCTGCAGGAGCGTCCGTCCAGAGTGGCGTAGATGGGTCGCCGGGGCATGGCGGTGTGCGCTGCCCGCGGAGTGGGTATCTTGGTGCGTTCGGCTCGCGGACTGGGCTCGAAACCAGAGTCCTGATCCTTGCTGGTGGTCAAAGCATGCACCGCAGCTGCGTGGTCATCTCGCATGTCCTGCGCATTTTTCCAATGACTACGCGTTTTGGCGCCGCTACGCACCCGTTTCTTAAGGCGACGCTTGCGTCCATTGGCCAGGCCATCATAGACCTCAACGGCTGGCTCACTGGTGGCGGTGGCTGTCTCGACCGCCAGGCCCACACCATGACGATTGCCACTGCTAAGGAAGCGACGCAAAGCACTATCATGCTCGGGGTCTATGCCATCCATATCCACTTCATCATCATCACCATCATCAAATTCCTCATAGTCGTAGTCCAGTTTCTCCAGCTCCGCTGCACTGGGCAGCTTAACTGCAGAGCTGACACCTTCAGGGACCACTTGAAAGACATGACTACTGTTGCCACGCTGCACAGGAGCCTCTGGCTCGCCCAAAGAGTCGTCGCTTTTCAACACCTGGAAGCTGGACTTACGTTCGGCTTCGGGCTCATCGGCTG